>LOJH01044096.1:0-13863 GCA_001685095.1 Ellobius talpinus | reverse complement strand
AATTTTTTAATAACAATAAAAAAGTGTCTGAAATTAAAAAAAATTAAAAAAAATTAAAAAAAAAAGAAAAAAAGAAAAAAAACCCGAGAACAGAGGATACTGATGCCTGTGTCATTCTGGCAACACTTGGATGCATGGTGGACATTCCTGCTCTTCATACATGAACCAAGTGGCCTCACCACCATTAGGAAGTCTGGGAATTCTATAAACTCTACTCTGCTTCATCATCCATATTAGTTGAGGGAAATCCTCCAGTTAGCATTTTACTCTGTCGCCAGTTTCTAATTTCATAGAATACTAAAAGATATGCAAAACTACCTACAATATTTTAAGAAAATTTAGGGGAGGAGCTATGATTCTTAAAGTATGCAGGTTCTTTTTTACCTCTTCAAACACATAATTATGTAGAGAAGTTGAGAAGGTAGCCAACACAAGGTCTGACAAACTTAAGCATTGAGAATTAAAAGTCACTTATGCATGTCATTTTTCACCACAAGAAATCATTAGGAGCAGAAATAGAGTTTGTGTAATATCTGTTTAAATGCCTTTGAAGGTATCTTTAGTGATGGACGAATGGACAGCAGCCTGATGCTCACTTGAAGTTCATCTGAGTACAAGCCATGTGGTGTTTACTGTAATTATGAGTGTCAGGATACCATGGTGTGACACTTTCTTTCTATTCTAACGGTTTAGAGCCAGCAGAATGTTAAATGGCCAGCAGAATTGCAGATAAGTGACTCAGTAAAGAAGAAAATACAGAAGGGAAAAGCAATAAAGTCCATAGCCATGTTAGTAAGGACAAAGCAGAGTATTAAGGTGTCCATACTTGCTAGCGTGATGCTTCCAGTGGGCTATAGCTCTTGTCTGTAGGAGGAAGGCAGTTTGTTGGTTCCTGTCTGCTTAGCCCTGAAATAATCACACAGAAACTATATTAAATAAATCACTGCTTGGTCCTTTAGCTCTAGCTTCTTATTAACTAATTCTTACATATTAATTTAATCCATCTCCATTAGTCTGTGTATCGCCACATGGCAGTGGCTTACTGGCTAAAGTTTCGGCATGTCTGACTTTGGCAGCGGCTCCATGGCGTCTCATGACTCTGTCCTTCTCTTTCTCCCAGCATTCAGCCTAGCTTTCCCTGCCTACCTAAGTTTTGCCTTGCTATAGGTCCAAAGCAGTTTCTTTATTCATTAATGGTAATCACAGTACACAGAGGGGACTCCCATATCACTTGTCCTTCCCAAATGAGTAAGAAATGCTGAGGGAATAACTAACTCACTGAGTGCAGAGGGAAGAGGGGCTGAAATGGGTTGAATTCAAGCCTGAAAAGCTGCCTCTTCTATTCCCCTTTATCTACAGGTACCACAGAATGGACCAAACTCAGTCAGTGCTACGGAATAACAGGCTAGTTCCCAGGTCCCACTATTCCTTTACTGGACCCCAACTTAATATCATCAGTGACCTAGAGGACTAGGCAAGCAAACTTTCCTTTCATGTGTGTTGGAAGAGCTCTGTGGCTAAGTAGCTACTGCCCAGAGCATAAAACTCAGCAGAACACATACCAGGAAATCAGCACTTCCTGACAGATGGCATTGTGACCCTTACTGATGGGTTTTGCAAAAGTAAGCTGCATCACAAGTCATTCTCCAGAGGTTATTAGAAGGGTCAAGTTTGGAGGCTGTTTGCTCTGAGTATCATAGTCCTGAGAATATTTAAAAGAGATAGTTAATATAGACCACAATTTGGAGGAATACCTTCACTATATTTTTTCCATTGGTTTGTAACGTAAATGAAATGTGCTGAACAGATATCAACTACTAAGGGGCCTTAGATAAATCCAGGCATTTAAAGCTATGTTCACAGCAGCATTAGTAACATAGCAATACTCACAAGCTGTAATACAGCCATAAATGAGCTCATATGATCTGGACTGGGAAGGATCAGGTCAGTCCAGAAAACACAGTACTGGGGAACTAGATTCAATTTGTAGCTTCAGTGGAACATAAAAAGCCTTAATAGTCCTCTCAAAAAGAAAGAGTCAGAGATACAGAGAGACACAGACAGAGGCAGAGATACAGAGAGAGAAAGATAACAGAGAGAGAGAGACAGGGACAGATACAGAGACAGAAAGATATAGAAAGATAATACACAGAGACAGAGACAGAGAGAAAGAGACACTAGCTACATAAGCTAACATAGTAAAGCAACCAATGTTCTGCCTCACATGATAAGAAGCTGAGGCTGATCTCTAACTCCCCATCAAGGACTACATCTACGTATTAATTTAACCCATCTCCTTTAATACACCATAGACATGCCTTTGACCAGATCTTTCAGCCTCAACTGAATCAGGTGATGTTGTAGTATCAGGAGCCTGAGTCAGAATACCCCAGCTAATGTACAAAATGCTGATTATAAGAAACAATATTGTTAAAATATTATAATTAAATTTACATGGACAAATATTTAAATTATAGGCAGTAGTATAAGAACATTAAAATACCCATGAAAAATGTATAAAAAGAATTACTGAACTACAGGTTGCCTATAATAAACTCATTTAAAACATAAAAGCATAGTTAGATATAATGTAAATGACTATGAAAAGACACCCCATACAGACCTAAGTGATAAAATTAATTTCAGACAAAGTAGATTTCAGAGCAAAAATTTCCAGAGATAGAATTCTATAATGGTATTAATTTAACAAAACTATAACACTCCTTCATAGGCATAGCATACAACTGACAGCAGATGTGAGAATATGGGAAGCAAAACAGACAGAATCTAAAGGGGAAATTGATACAGTCTTAATTATAATATAGATATAACTCTATGCTTATATATCTATGGAAGATAGAAAATTAACAAGAATACAAAACAAATGGATGACATTCTCAACCAATATGTATAACTGAATTTTATAGAATGTGTTGCTACATAGCAGGAGAATATAGATTTTTATCAAGTGTACTTTGAACAGCCACAAAGCTTAATCTCATCCATGAGGGGAGAAAGAGTGGAAGTTTAAGAGACATCTTAACATGTGAAATTAAATTGTAAAAGTAGACTGCCTACTCTACGAAGGTAAAGTGGAATCAATAACAGGGTAACAGGGAACATCTCCAAGCCTTTGCAAACTGAAAAACATCTTTGGAAAAATAGTTCAAAGGTCAAATAAGAAGTAGTGAAGCCAGAAAATGCATTGAGTTAAAACAGTTGCATCAAATTTTGTGTGCTAGCACTAAAGAAATGTTAACGAAACAAAAAACACAAAACCAACAGGGGAATCAGTGAAGATTGACTCTTTAGAAAGATCTGCAAGATAGGAAAATTCAAGCAATACTGATGAATTATGAAGGAGATAAGACAAAAATTGCTTAGATCAGGAATATAAGAAAGGATGCTTCTATACGCTATGGTCACTAAAGTAATAATGAGAATAAAAGCAAATCTCAGCACATCAAGTCATTGAACACAACATATTTAGGTTAAATAGATCAACCACTTTGAAAGCCACTGGCTTCTCAAACTCATCTAAGTTTGGAATATACCCTCACGATCTTATATCCACTAAGCAAACTTAATTCATAAAAATACCCTCCATCTTATGCCCACTAAGTAAACTTAATTCACAATTGAAAACATGAAATAACAAATTCGCAGATAAGTGAGGCTAAGTCTATCAAATATTTAACACATAAATAACATTTACATCATTTGACCAAAATAGAAGGAGATATTTAATAATTCATTGAGTGAAAATAGTGTTGCTCTGACAACAGGCTAAGCCAAATGCACTGCAAAAGAAAAGAATTAGAGGCAAGAGATCAACATCTGGTGCCTTTATCCAGCACTCTATTTTGGAGAAAACAGTTCTCATTGGACTTGGAGCTTGACAATCAGCTGTCTAGCTTGATCTTGGGATTTTGGAATCTTTTTTTTTTTTTCTGACAACACATGCTGCCATGTACTGGGATTGTGGGCATGAGCTGCATGAACCAACATTTTAATTTAGTGCTGGGATTTGAACTCATATCATCATGTGTGAGTGCCAAGTACTTTACTGACTGAACCATTACTCTTTCCCCTTTACAAGGATTTGTGTGTGTGTGTAGAAAAGTTGAATGTGAAATTATAAGTAACTGAAGACACTAGAATAGCTAAAATATTGAAGATAGATAAAGTTGGAAGGATGAAATTATCCTTTACAACTTACAATACAGCTTTGTATAGCAGAATAGAACACTGGGGAAGGTACAGATGCATAGATCAACCAGTGGAGCAAATGGGTGTTCTGTGGAGATAGACTCCAGAGTGGCCAATTAAATTTTGAAAATTGTACCAATGTTATTGTAAAACGGAGACTGCATGTTTGTTTCCCAGGCACCCAGACCCGAATAATCACATAGAAACAATGTTAATTACAACACTGTTTGGCCAATAGTTTAGGCATATTCCTAGCTAGTTCTTATATCTTAAATTAATCCATTTATATTAATCTGTGTATCACCATGAGGCTGTGGCCCACCAGTAAGGTTCTAACATCTTTCTCCTTAGGTAGCCACATGGCAGCTCCCTGACTCTGCCTTCTTTCTCCCTGCATTCAGTTTAGTTTTCCCACCTAACTCTATTCTGCCCTGTCATAGGCTGGAGAAGCTTCTTTATTAACCAATGGCAATAAAACATATTCATAGCACACAGAAGGGAATCCCACATCAGGTTATTAGTAGAAAATGATAGTATTTTTCATAAATTAAATTGGAAAAATAGACATTAACACTTGTATGCAAAATGGTAAATCTTTATTTATATCCATACTACAAATAAGAACTAATGTGTACTAGTCGAATATAGAGTCGAATCCTATAAAATATGTGAAAATAACAAGAAATTGTTTGTTATCTAGAGGTAGGAAAAGAGTTTGTAAACTAAATAAAACAAAAAACTCTCACAAGCCATAATAAAACTGATGCCTTGGACCTCACTAAAACAAAAAACTCACAAGGCATAAAAAACTGATGCCTCAGATTTCATTAAAGCATAGCTTTTGTTGTGTTCAGAGAAACAAGAGAGAAAATTTCAAACAACCTGTACACTGGGAGGTGTTTCCAAATCACATGTCCAACAAGGTCCTTGCATTTAAAATATATTTAAAAATTTTTTCAAAGCATACTTAAAAGTTGGACCCAATGGCTCAAGCCTGAAATTGTGTTTACTTGAGAGGCTAACACACAATGTTTATGTTCAAGACCATACTGGGCAATATAGTGAGATCCTGGTCTCAAAATAAGAAAATCGCGGGTTTGGAGACACACAGTTCAGGCGTGAAGAGCATCTACTGCTCTTATAGAGGACCCGAGTTTAGTTCCCAGCACCCACATCAGGTAACTCTAGCTCTAGGGGAACTGGTGCACACTTTTGGCCTCCTCAGGCACCTGTACTCATGTACACATAACACACACACATAACACATACACAAACATGATAAAAATAAATATTTTTTTTTAAAAAATAGACGATACAAGCAAGTGAAAAAGAACTTGCCTAGTGAGGTGAGGCTCTGGGCTCTGTCCTTGGTACTACAAACAAACAACAATGAACAAAGAAGCAAATTGAATAAGAAACAACCCAAATAAAAGTAGTCAAAATATTTTAATGTGATACAGTAAACATCATAAAATTCAAGTACACTCCTATGACAAGGGCTTAAAATAAAAATGGAAATCTGGGACATTGCTAGGGTCGGGTATAAAATAGCATCCCTACAGAAGGAGAACAATTGGGAAGTTTCTCATAAAATTAAATTTATGCTTACTTGGCAGTCCATTCTGAGCTGTTCGCACTAAACAGGGAAAATAGTGGATGTTTGCAGCCTCCCCTTTCATAACCGCCTAAAAATGAAGGAATAAGATTGTTCAGTAGATGGATGCATGCACTAGGGCATAGCACCACAAATGAAAACATGTAAGGACTGAGGAGATAGTTCAGTAGGGAAAATGTTGGCTTAGCATGCACGAGGATATAAGTTCAGAATCCTAGAATTTGCATAAAAACCCAGGCATGATGGTGGGCATCAATAACCTCTGCTCTTGGGGTGTGGAGACAGGAGGATCCTTGAAGCTTGCTGGTTTGTCAAATCTGAGTTTGGTGAGAGACCATCATCAGTAACAAGGTGGAGAAGTGATTGAAGAAGATATCTGGTGTCAACTTCTGACCTCCACATGCGCACAAATACACATACTTATGAACCTTCATACACACCAGTACACGTGCGTGCATGCACACACACACACACAAATGAAAGAGACTCCAGACACAGTAAACATCTTGAATTCATATCATTTAGGAAGATAAAGATAAACTCCAGGGACAGAGAGGACATCATTTGCCATGGTTTGGGAACCTAAGAGGGGTTATGATGACCCAAGACTACAAAAGGACACAGTGGGAAATTTGCAGGTCATGGACCAGTTGTTTCCATAGTGTGGTGATTATCTGAGCCTGTACAAGCACTAAAAATCTATAGGCCTACACAATTTTGTACTGTTATTTAATTTTAAAAAATGAAATGGAAATTAATGTAAAAGCTACACACTGCATAAGAATGGATATTTTAAAATAAATAATAGGCATTATCTTAAAGTCTAATGGTGCTTGAAAACACACACACACACACACACACACACGCACGCGCATGCAAATCCTTGCTGATAACTGGACACTCGGGGACTCAGAGAGCTGAGGAACAAAAGCTGCTGAATCGCGGTCCTTATTCAATGTCCTTAGCTGGGATTGAGGACATTCCTGGTACTTTTCCTGCTGACAGGAGAACAGTACCAGTGAGTTGTAGATCTGACAAGGTACAAGTCAAATCTGCAGCAAAGACCTGCACACACCAGACAGGCAATTGATGGGCACCCAGGAGCAGGTTGCTCCCAAGCAAGGCTCATCTGCAGTACACTGCTGACCCCAGGGGAATCAAGGGGCTCTTGGCATTGCAAAGGTACACCGAAAGGCTTCGCCTGCTCGCCTTAAAATTAGGAAATAGCCTATGGGCCACAGTGCTCTTCCCTGGCTCTCTGTGGATCAGTGTCTTTGGTAAAGGGACCTAAGGACACCCCAAAAGTTTCTATGTAGGATGTGTGCATTCTTAAATAGCTCAGAATTAACAGAAAGTCTAGGAAATGACTCCAAACACAGAGGTGGTATGAACAGCCATATCTAGATAGTTTAACAAAGAGGCATATCTTTATACAAAATCCATAACTTTGAGCCACAATTTTATTTATAAAGTATATACAGTACAGCCATTAAAGCAAATGAGACAGCCTTTTTTGTGTAGTGGCATAGAGATTAATGCTGCCTGCAGAACAGATCTATAAACTCATTCTTGTTAAAAAACAATTTCATGTGAATCTATGCATGGATGTAGGCACTATTCTCTATAGGTAATATAGAAATGTGTGTGTGCGCAAGAGAAAGGCAGGAGTGTTAATGAGATGATCTCAGAGGTGGGCTTACTTAGAGGAGAAAATAAATGCTGGAAAGAAAATCTTTTGTGCCTTATAATTTAAGAAATTACTTACCATCCTAAATTTGAATAGCACACTTATAATTTCCTTGAAACGAGGGAAAAGACAAATGGATACCCATCAGACGATACCATTGACTCTCTTAGTCTGGTGAAATGAGCCGGAAACTTTATCTTCTTTTATCTTCTGTGATTTTCTGCATTGCCGACGTTTCTGTAGTAAATAACTGTAACATTTTAGAACAGTAAAACATTGTTTAAATTGCCCTCCCAAAGAACAAAACTTGACTACGCTATATCGCCCTTTCCCAGAACACCTCCACTGTAATTAAGGATGGCATGAGCTTTTTCAGTTCCATGCCACCCAGGTTCTCCTCCTAAACTTTTCATTTTAAAAGTAGGCAAACTTTCATCTCTTAAAACAACAAAAGAACTTATAGAACTGGTTGAGAATTGATTAAAAATTATGAATCAAGTACAAAGTTCTCCAACTTTCCAAAGTTACCCCTTACATCCTCATTACCCCATACTATAGGAATCATCTTTCTTCCCAAGTCTGTGGTTTATTCGTTGTAATGGTCATATAGTTCAATAATTTGATCACCCCATAGACAGCTAATCAGAAGTACTGTCATTAGCAAAACTTTTTTTCGTTCCCCCCAGCAAAACTTTTTAAATATTTGTATTGATTCCATTTATTGATCTAGCTATCTGATTATGTGATTTGCCCAAGTGTTTTGAATAACTACTAAGAGCTGTGAGCTGGGCCGCAGGCATTTGAGATGGACCCTCTGTCTGTTTGTCACAAATACTAACATTTAACCATCTGAAGTGAAGGCTAACCATAGTGTCTCTGGAAATGAGCAGAAGTTGGTTTCTGGAATGCCTTAGCCTGGGGCGTGTGGCTTGAGCAGAGCTCTCTGAATTTTAACACAGGAACGTAGCCAGAAGCTTAAAATTCTGTACAAATATTTATGAAAATGTATGTGCTCATGGAAGTCAAGAAATTATGACTTGATTTGAGTTCATCTTCCTATAAAATATTGATAAGGTGCTCTATATTCCTCTTCTGCCTGTCTATCCTAGAGAGACTGCACCAACTTACAACCCTTAGTACCGTATACTATCTTACCGTCACCCCACTTTTCTATGGAGAAAAGTCACCTATTTCAGACATGAGGACACTATCTTACAATCCTGAAGGATTTATCAAAATTAGAGATCTTCATTTAATCAAGACACAGAGGCAGTAATGTGTTTGCCACACAAGTACGAGGACCTAAGTTCCTAGCACTTATATAAAAAGCAAAATATGACAGCATGCTCCTGTAGTTCTATCTGTAGGGAGCTGGAGACTGGGAATTCCTTCAGGCTTGAGGAACATGTCCAGTGTCAATGTCTGCTCCCTCCATGCTTGGGCAGACATATCTACGTGCACCAGTATAAACATGTACACCCACACAACCACATATATAGGCACAACACACACATACAATGGGTGAGCTTCCTATTCACAAACATCAGAGGAAACAACTTCCCAAGAGCTTTTCTGTAGATGACATTGTTTTCATGTAGATTCATGCCTTTTATTTTTAATTAGACCACTCCTCAAATGTTCCAGAGTCCAGTCTCGAAATCAATCATCTCACAATAGTCCCTATTATTTGAGAATAATTTTTCTTTAGAAAAAAGATCATCCATTGAAATAAAAAAGAAATAATGGGAAATAACGTGTATCTAATTATTAATGTACTATAGAAATTAGCTTTTATATTGCAATTTATATTGCAATTAGCTTCTTTGTGTTATAAAGCAGAACAATGCCAGCAAAAAACTTCTTTATTAATGCCTAATAGCATGGCAATTTAAAATATTCAAGTTTCTTTAATAAGGTAGTATATGAAATGTTACTTAATTTGACAAGATTAATTATACAATTAATTTAAGACTGCTCTCAATTAAATTAGTAAAATTTCTTAAGCTTGCTGCTTTTGAAAAGAGTTCTGGAATCTAGCATGAAGTGCGATACCTATTAAATATAATATTAATTAGTCTGAGATAGAATAATGCATGTTTGCTTAGGATAAAGGGCATTGTCAGCGAGTTAGCAAAGAGCATTGTCTTATTACTTTACTAGTAACAATGCCTCGGCCCTCTCAACAATACAGAAGTTTCATATCAATACTGAAACAGACAATGCTCAGGAAGGAGAGTGTTCAGAAGTATTCAAGGCAACAGCTCTGAACAAAAGCTCTGTACTCACACACCTGACCTCTTATATTTTGGGGTTCTGTTCAGATACAGGTATTGCCAAGGTTACCCAACTGTCCAATTCTCTCCCAGGTACAATGGACCTTGTTGAATTTGCTGTGCTCTCTGATCTATACATCAGGTTTTAGGTTCAAAGATTGCCAAACCTCCAGAGATACCTAAATCCAAGGCTGTCAGGTGATTCTGATTAAACCCATAAGGCACTGAGTGAAATCACAGAATCCTCACTTGCATTCCTCCATGGATAATGGAAGTGACTGACCAACCACTGTGGGAATCAGGTACACACTAAGAGTTTTAATGACAACAGATTACTGAAAATCACTTCAGTGACCACAACATCTTTGACGGACAAAGCAGTGTCACACACAACTCAGCCAGGCTATAGCAGAGGCCAAAGCACCATCCCTGTCCCACCTCAGACCCATGAGAATGCAAACTTTGCCCAAATCAGACTGAGAAGAATTGCAAAGACTTCCTCCAGTCCAAGTGTGGATGCTACGAGCAATTGACCATTAGCGAAAAACAATGTGCCGTGCACAGAAACTATCAGTCATAGCTCCCTACTCTTGGATGACAGCAACCTGAAA
Source organism: Ellobius talpinus (assembly GCA_001685095.1). Classification (NCBI taxonomy): domain Eukaryota; kingdom Metazoa; phylum Chordata; class Mammalia; order Rodentia; family Cricetidae; genus Ellobius; species Ellobius talpinus. Next base: position 3,468 of record LOJH01044096.1, on the reverse strand, counting down.
TTGCTCCCCCACAGAGACCTTCCACTTAGATTATCTTAAACCGCTCTTTATTGTTCAACTGTATACAATAAATCCATCCCATTGTATAAAATAAACACAGTTTCCAGGCTATTGCTAGAGCATCTCCATCAAAGAGCATTACCCACCCAATCCCAACTTTTCTGTACCCACGTCTACAGTTTCTTCATTCCCTTGTCATACTGCAGCCAGCATAAATTCCTAAAGCCATGAAGATCTCAGCAACCGAGGGTAACCCCATGGCTGAAGGACCAGGTCACACACATATGACTGAAATTGTGTTTGCTTGTCTGCACTGAGCAATCAGAATAGAAAAAAGTTGTTAAGAAAATTCTGAGCTGGGTATCTTCTGACAGTTTTACCAAATTCTACATGGTTTGTATGGTACATAGTGAGTTCCTTATTAGGCTCTATACTTCTAGGGGAATCCAAAATCCCACTTCTTGAACCTAAAGATTCCTTGAGGTTAGGTTTGAGTACAGTGACATCACTGGACTCTCACTAGTTTCTATGCAAGAAGAGTACTCTTCAGGGTGATGGGAAGCTCATTCTGCTCCAGGTTACATTAAGGAGGCAGACTAGACTCATGCCCTAGACTTCATGATTCTTAACTCTTCCTTGCCTATTGGTAAGTGAGCTATCATCTGTGCTTGGAGCATGGGGACTAATGTCCAGGGTATTAGCTCATTGGAAAGAAGGTGCAGAGGGAGACCTAAGGACATCACAGCATCACAAAGAACCCAGTAGAAATGGCTCATTAAAAAAGGCTAACACAGAGGAAGAACACAACAACAAGAAAAATCTATCTCTTACCATCAGTGCTACAATGAATCCTATAAGTATTAGCCTTTGAATTCAGGTTGATCTCAGTTGATAAACTGTAATCCAAATTTCAGAAGAAAATAGCTACAGAGACATTGTTTTTTTCTAATTTCATAATTTTTAGATAAGAAAAATTCCCTGCCAATGGAGTTCACAGAATAATGGGTGGAAGTGTAGCTGGAGCCCAGGTCTTCTGATGCATGGTCTCATACATTTTATGTTACATGCTCTCATTAGCTGCACAGCACAAGCTCACCATGTACATAATAAGATAATCCCCCAATTGCAAAAACTACTGAGAAATGTTGTTTTTATTTAGATTATGCTTGTGCAAAGGATAGTTGTCCCAAGATGATGGCCATTGTGGAAACAATAGATTATAGTCATTGAATGTCACTGTGTGTCCTCTTCCTTGGAACAGATCGCTTTGCTAGTGATGTCTCCTATTAAATGGGGCCAGGTTTCTTTCAAGACAAGCAATGGATTTAAAATGTTTTCTTCCCTTAAGTAAAATTCTTAACATACAGTAGAAAGAGCATCTCATTAGTATTTGCAGTCTACATGCATTTAACTCTTCTACCCAGCCACTTCACGGGTATTTAAAAGCGAACTGATTAAAATGCACCACACACATTAAATTTCAATCTTACAAGGACTTCTCCCTGGCTCCACATGAGCAGAATGCTTAAGTAAAAATAATATCACCATCCTAAGAATTCAGCATGAACTAAAGAGAGATGTATCATCTCTATGTTATCTGTCTGCTATCTATCTTATCATCACTATCTATCATCTATCTGTCTGTCTCTCTATCTATCTATTTATATATCTTTCTACTTACCTATCTACCTATCTATCTATCCATCCATCTACCCACCCACTCACCCACCTACCTACTTACCCATCTATCATCTTCTAACTTTACTCTGTTAGAAATTGTCAAACACATGTATATACATTGTGCACATATGTCATACAAGCACACACAGAGACACAGACACACATACACAGACACCCCACCACCACCATTGAATATCAACGTAGGGAACCTCAATATTTAGAAGGACATCTTGCTCTACCACCAGAACTACTCCAAGAATACAGTCTTTATATATGAAAGAAAGAAAACAAATCAAACGCTACTCAGCAGGGACTGACACAAAGTAATTCTAGACAAATGTAGAATTAAAGAGTGAAAATCTCTAGATGCTGGTGGCAGGACCTTTAGGGATAGTCTGCTATGAAAAGAAAGAAAAGTGGATACACACATAGATGATATTTGGTCTTAAGATCGTGAAACACACATTTCCTTAAAACTGTGCCAAATAGTATTGAATCAGGACGTAAAATACTGTCCTACAAATGGGTGACAGACAAGCCTGCTGGCACAGGACTGTGATCCCACTTCTCTGAGACGGTGGATAGGACAATCACAGTTCTTGCCACCCTGGACTAAAAGTTCAAGGCCAACCCTAGCAGCTAAGTAAGAAAGAATTATATCACGAAATGTAAGAAGCTTATATAGAACTGAGATTCATAAAAAATCACATAATTCTTTGGGTGTATAATTTAATTCTATAATTGCTTGCAAAGATATAATGAACATGGGCAAAACCATATATATTTAAAGACATGATCAGACATGTCGTGACTAAGAAATGCACCCACCTGTGCCACCACCTCTATAAATAAAATAACCAACCCTATGTCCATCAGCATAACCTTTTCTCTTGCTCCCTTTAGATCCCCCTGCCTCTGACCTTTCCTAGTCTCCTAGGTACCCAGTTTCCTAGTTTACTTTCCATCATTTATTACTTTACATTTTCTTTGCGTATCAATGTAATCCTAGCATATAAATTTGTATTGGACTGATTTCACTCAGCATAGCTACTTTGAGATTCATGCATATCTTTGAATATATTAATAGTTTGTATTTTTTTATTGCAGAGTAGTATTTTACAGTCTAGCTATACCATACTGTTCATCTATTCATTGATTGATACGTATTCCACTCCTAGGTATTAACAATTACAAATGAAGCTGCCATGCTTATTTGTTTATAAGCAATTTTCATACACATTTCTTCATTTCTCAGCTATAAATATGAAGGAGTAGAATCTCTGGGTCACAAAATGGGTCTATGCTCAACACTTTGAAAAAGTGAGAAATATTTTTCAAAGTAATTTTGCCATTTTACCTGTATGACAGCTATGCATGAGAACCTCCATTCCATCATGCTAACACTGGGAAGGCCAGTTGGCTCAGCTTCAATCATTGACATAGGCATTTATATAAGATAGAATTTTGGCTCTACTTTGAATTCCCAAATGCCTAAAGATGTTCATGTTTTCATATGCTTATTTGATGCATATTTTCTCTTTGGTGAAGTGTCTGTTTACTTCTTTGTCTAGCCTTAGTTGGGGTTCAAGAACTTCTAATAGGGGCTGGAGAGATGGTTCAGCAGTTAAGAGTACTCTCAGAAGACTCGAGTTTTATTCCCAACACCTACATAGTAACTCACAACCCATCTGACTCCAGTTCCAGAAGATCTGATGCCCTCTTCTGGCCGCTACAGGTAGAACATGCATGTGGTGCACTTATACATACATACATACATACATACATACA
>LOJH01044095.1:0-13863 GCA_001685095.1 Ellobius talpinus | reverse complement strand
GGTCTTGACCTTTTTGCTCATATTCTCACTCCTCCCACTCTTCAACTGGACTTTAGGAGCTCAGTCCAGTGTTCCCATGCGGTACTCTGCCTCTGTTTCCATCAGTTTCTAGCTGAAGGTTCTATGGTGCTATTTAAGATATTCATCAGTCTGACTACAGGGCAAGGCTAGTTCAGGCACCCTCTCCTCTACTGTTTAGGGTCTTATCTGGGGTCATCCTTGTGGATTCCTGGGAATTTCTCTAGAGCCAGGTTTCTTGCTAGCCCCCAAAATGGCTCCTCAATCAAGATATGTCTTCCCTTGCTCTCATCTCTGTCCTTCCTCCATTTCAACTTTCTCATTCCCTCAAGTTTTCCTCCTCCCTCCTCTTCTCCCCTCCTCTTTCCCTTCCACCCTCCCTTCTCGCCCCACCCCATGCTCTCAGGTGGTCTTTACTCTTTCAGGTTAATCTGAGTTTCTGTTTCATATGATTTTCCTGTTGCTTGAGCAAATTCTTTTGGTTCTGTTATGAAAGCCTTCCAGTAACTATTTTTTTCAGATTTGAAAACGCATTTAGGTTGAAGGGTTTATGATCTAGTATGACACTTTTCTATCTTAAAGGCATTTTATTGTCATCTACTTTGCATGATGAGAAGGCCATGGTATTTTTGCTGTAACTTTGTATATAATACCAGTCTCTTTTGTGGGTGCCATAGTTTCTTTATTTTTGGTTTTCAGCAACTTGAGTGTCATGTGCCTGTGTGAGTTTCTCTTTGTGTGCATTCTTAGGTTGAAAGGTTTTGGTTCTGTGTATTTGGGGAAATTTTGTCATTATTTAAATCTCTCTCTCTCTCTCTCTCTCTCTCTCTCTCTCTCTCTCCCTCTCCATTCTTAAATTCCAGCTTCACCTACTTGATATCATCCCACATTTCTTAAGGAATTTTGTCTGTTTTCCTTCTGGGCTTCAGTTCCCTCAGTTTTGTTGTTGTTGTTATTTTTTCCAATTTAATCCACCTTCTCTTTCACAACATTTTCTAATTTTCTTTTAAAGTCTATACAATGAACATTTTACTCCAGACCCTTTATTTTTCAACTCCAGAAGTTACATTTGTTCATTTACAATAATCTCAGTTGGGATTCCTCACTTGTTTTGGCATTTCTCTTATTTTTCTTTATGTCCTTGAGGATATTTACAAAAATCACCTTTATGATTCACCTGTTAGTTTTAGTAGTAGTGTCAACTCTGTAATGTGTGTGTGTTTGTATGTATGCATATGTACTTTGGATTGTTAATCAACATTTGATGGTTTTTCTTATGTCTAGTAGCTTTGTTTTCTGGATACTATTGGTCCTAAGATGTTTATAATATGAATTATAGCGGGATTCTTGTCATTGTTTGTTTATGTTTTATTTTGCTTTTGAAACAGAGTTCTGCCATCCTCCTGACTCAGTCTTGTTGGGAAATATTATTTTAATATTATATTTAAATATTATTTTGTTTATGTTGCATTTGTTTAACTCTGTGAAGCTGTGTTACTGTGACTCTCTAAAACACCTGGTGGTCTAATAAAGCGCTGAATAGCCAATAGCAAGGCAGGAGAGAGAAGTAGGCTATGCTGTCAGGAAGAGAGGATAAATATGAGAAGAAATCTGGGAGAAAAGAATCTGGGAACAAGAGAGGAAGGAGTGGGGCTGTTAGAGGCCTGACAACCCAGCCAACCAGTTATGGAGCCAGACATGGAGCAAGAAGGAAAGGAAAAGGAAAAGGAAAAAGGGAAAAAAGTTTACAGGAGTAGAGAAAGATAAAAGCCCCACGGCCATATACGGGATAATTTAAGTTAAGAAAAGCTGGAAAGAAATAAGCCAAGGTAGGCCAGGCATTCGTAAGAAAAAATAGGCCTCTGTATATGATTTATTTGGTAGCTGGGTGGTGGGTCCTCCAAAGAGCCAAAAAAGCCCCAAGAGAATAAAATACCAACAATAACACTGCCTTCCAAGTTCTGGGATTATACGCAGGTGCCACTATCCCCTGAAGATTGGATCACGATTATTGATTTCTTCTAAGGAAAATTTCTCAGCTAATTTATGAGACTCATTTAAAGTCACAGTGGCAGTGCTGTTAAGGAGCATATATTCTGGGGTCTTGTGTACAGCCCATGGTGTCACCATGATGGCTCCACTTTGCCTGGTCAATACTCTACCCCGTGCCATGGTGGATCTTCGCAGCACTTCTTGCGGCTCTTGTGGTGGACTTTAGTTTGTGTTCAAAGACTGGTGATGACTCCAGGCAAGTTTCCGAGAATCCCTCATCACTTCATTCCTCTCGGCCTAAACTTTTATTTACAGCACCCGATTTCGGTGACCTTATACCCCTGCTGTTGACTGTGCCCGCGGAGCACCTTGGCTTGTTTTTAGTTTCCCATGTTGCACACTGGAAACTGCTTCCAGGCAGGAAGCCTGGGTGCGTCTAGAGTTTACCTCCTACATTCTGTGGGCTTCAGCCTTGTGATATGTACCACTTGGCTGAAGGCTGAGAGCAGTTTCTTCAGTTACTTTGTGAGTTGAATGCGTGCTTACTATGGTAGGGTTGAGTATGACAGTATGCAATCAGGGTCCAAGCTGAACGTCTCGGCCCCATTTTCTAAATTACATTCTGGGCATGGGAGCAATGCTACTTCAGTGCTTAGTTTATTTTGTGTATCAACTTGCTGGGGACATGGGGTTCCCAAATTAAACATTATTTCTGGGAGTGCTATGGGTGTGTTTCCAGAGGATATGGGTCAACATTTGAATTCTTGGACTGAGGAAGCCAGCTGGTCCTCTTCAGCATGGCTGGGTGTCCCCCACTTTGATGGAGGAGAACAAAAAAGTGAGGGAGAGGGAATTCATTCTGTGTCTAGCTGATGCGGAAGCAGGTACAGTCTCTGTCCTTGGCTTTGAGACCTTGTATTCCCAGCCTTCTCATTCTTAGTACTGTAGCATTGACTTTCCTGGGATCCCAGCTTATAGACCGCTGACTGGGACTCACCAGTCTCTGTAACTGAAAGAGCTAATTCCTTATAGTAAATCCTACATATATATCACATGTAACTATAATGATGTGCATATCTACTGTGGGATCTGTTGCTCTGGGTAATCTTACTAATACACGAAACCCCACTGTAGTGAATGGAGCCTTAGGGGAGGGAATGGTCACCAGGGCAGGCTTTGGAAGTCTATAGGTTCATCCAACCTGTGTCTGTGTGACGTTAAGACTTGGTCTCGTAGCTTCCTGCTCCCAGGGTCATGTCACCATTATGGACATCTAGCCTTCTAGGAACATAAACTAAAATAACTTTTTTCTTTCAGTCATCTTTAACTATTTCAGCATAGCAACAGAAAGGCAGCTAACAAGGCTGGCCAGTGAGTGCTTTTATTTCCTACATTGTAATTCTCAGTTTTAGAAACATCGTCTCCTTCATTCTCACTACTATTTTTGTTGTTAAAGGACATACAGAATTTTAGTAAAAGTATATCTTTTTTTCTATCCAAATTTACGAATAACCTGGATCTTAATGTTAATAGTAGCTATTTTGGGGTACAGTCAATGTGGAATTCTTGTTTTTCTCTTTTATTTTTTTCCTGCTTTTCCTAGTGTTATTTTTTTAATGAGCCTGCAAATTACAGAGGCTAAGTTGAACTCAAAACATATTAACATGTAAAAGGCGTGCGGAGAAAATAGAATATTCTTTTCAATATTATGTGTGTTTAAAAAGTGTGTTGTGTAATCTTGTATTCATTATATTCCAGTCAAGGTAAAATGATTAAGCGATGTGTTAAAGCGGTAGCTTTCTTTAATGATGGAAAACAGAAAAAAGCAGTATGATTAAGCATCATATCAATATTTAGCATAACGGTTTTCTCAATTTTTATAATGTTTGATATTCTCTAAATAAATGTTTCAGATACAAGGAAGTCATTACTTTTTTAAAATGACAACTTATACATCTAGTGTAACTCTAACTACCTATGTCTGTGTCTTATTATGGAACAGAGTTTTGCGGTGTTGGAATTCACAGTAATTACATCCTGTCATGGAGAGGAGATGGGCCTTTAGTTATTCCTTTTACTTGACTGTAGGTGTGTAATCAGATTATTTAATGCAGGCATTACGGCATGGGAGTGGGTTATGTTCTCATGAAGAATGATTTTCTCCCTTCAAGGCATTTATTATTCACCGTTAGATGGCCTTAGGTCGTAAACTAGTAACTCTTAACTTTCAAGTAATGAGTTGTCGTTTTTCTTCAACCATTATTTGAAATAACAGAACCTGCTCTCTTGTCTGATAACAATGGCATGAATAGAATAGTCCCCCAAAGAGGAGGCAGAACTTTTGGTTAAGTAGCCAACAGTTTCAAGGAAAGCTACTTAAACATTCAGCAACCACGGGACAGAGGAGCAACAAATGAGCCTCTAACAGGACTCCCCCACAGAACATATTTTCTCAAAATGAAGCCATGGCAACTCGGGTTCTGCAGAGGCTTGTAGAAGCCTCAGGCCGCTGAGTTCCTGGCCGAGGTAAGGGTGGGCTCACTTGCAGTCTCACTGGGTAATTATGCATGACTGTCCTAGCTCTGGCTACCAACACTTGCATGCTCAGTGGCGCTCCCTGAGTGACGTAGCCATGGCTTCCACACAGCTCAGTATGGGAAAGATTTCCGCGGTCACTTTCAGATCCTTCTGCTCCATGCCAGTGATCTCTGCTGCCTCATTACCTGAACAACCCCCTCTTAGGCTCACTGCCAAACAGAAAATTCTCTTCATTATCCAGACTACTCGCATTTAAGGACTGTAGTTTGGCTACTAACTCTAGAGAGACACATTGCTACAAGAGGACAGCCTAGACTTACAAAACAATGTAAAAACCAGAGTAATTGTCATCCCTTGTCTCCTGGCTTACACACAGAGAACAAGAGAATGAGGAAGATTAGCTCTTACCTCTTTAGGCCTCTTCCATCTAGATGCTTTCCCCACACCTGGAATAATAAATTTATTTTTCATTGTGTGAAAGATGCCTAGCAAGAGATTGGCTATATATTTAGTGTGAATTACCCACTGTTCTAGGAATGTCAAACATCAATTTGATGGTGCCATTCACTGTCAATGCAGCTGAGAAATTTCCCTGTAATGTTAACAGATACTCTTTTTTTATCATGAAATGAATTATGTTCTAGATTCTCACATTTTAAAGGGGGTGTGTGGAGTCATGTACATCTATACCAAGGGACAGAGGGACCTTCATCTCTGAATGCAGGTATAAATTCCACCCATTATTGCTGTAAATATAGGGACCAGAGATTCTTGGTGTCTTCTTTGGACCCTGCACCCATCAGAAGCACTACTTTGTCACAGTTGGTTCACCAAGAATGGTACCGGCAATCAGAGATGCAGGGCGTGTTGAGGGTTTCTGGGGTGGTACAGGTAACCAGGGATGCCATGTGTTTCCCAGGCCTTCCAATCACTTCCCCATCATAATAAACAGTAAAGCAAAGCTGTCTCTGCTGTGTATTCCTCTCTGCCATTCCAATTACAAGAGACTTCTAGAACCTCCGTCAATATCAGAACTACATTTGGCCCCATTGCTTATAAACTCTTTTTATTTGCTGACCTCATTACCTGAATAAGCTTCTCCTGGGTTCACTGCCAAAGAGAAAATACCCTTCATTATTCAGATTACCTACTTCCGAGGACTTAAGTGTTTGGCAACTAACTGTGGAAAGACATAACCATAAAAAGACAATGAGAACTTAAAAAAACACTTTAAAAATTGGAGTGACTGTCACCTTTTGTCCCTTGGCCTAAATAGAAAAAGAGAATGAGGCAGAATGTTCCTGAGCTCTTGTCTGCTTTATGATCTGTCCCTTGTGCTCTGAGCCACACTGTCCACCCTACTCCCTTTCTTCCCCTTTAGGACTACAGAACCCTAGTTATCCTAGTTTCATTGAACTACCCAATTAAAGGAACCCTCCAAACATTTGGTCAAAACACAAGTCCCACCCAAATATAAAAAGGTCCAAGTTTCCATGGAGAGCCTCTGGTGTTCAGTTTTCAACAACTGTTTGGTAAACTTGAATTGTCAGACAAACACAGGGCCGCTTTACAGACCTGCCTGTGGGATCATTTGAAAGTCCCTTTGTCCTCCATGGTTTATCTGGGAGGCTCTGAGGACGCTCTTGTGCAAGAGGGTAGAAGTGATTATTTCTGTCTCAGAGGGGAGATGCCCTCCATTCCCACTCACATTTTCACTCAGGACTCGTGACTGTCCTCAAAAGTCCCGAGGATGTAAGTGTGCTGGACAGCAGCAGACCTAATGGTGCCCAGCCAACCTCCCTTCCATGCATGGAATTTCATGAGCATCCCCATTGCAATCAGATCTGAAGGGGGCCCAGGATAAACTTTAGTCTCAGCCTTGATTGATTTGTCTTAATTGTGTGCAAGAAAAGACTTTATTTTCTTTCCTCAATATTAGTGGGTTAAAGTTTCTGAACCTTGAAGACTCTGAGACAGCCATCTGCAGTCTGTAATAGATTGCAACCAAGGCTTAGAAACTTTGTTTTTCTGGACTATACAGGCATGATTAGATGGTGTGAGTCTCCTTCTCTCTCTGAGGAGCTTGACAAAGCTCTTCTGCTTCAGGAGAGCCATTCAGTGGCAGCTGCTCTGAAGGCACTGGTCACATAGCACACACATCACCACCACCCTGCATTTGAAAACATCTTCCTGCACAAGCCGTTGAGCGCTCTTTTAGCTATTGAACAGAAAAGATTTCATAGCCATTTTCTCAAACTGCCTTAATTACAGGCGTGTTCATTTTGCCTTAATGTAGCAAATACATCCGACTACTTAATTTTGTTCCTTTTTATAACACAGCACTTTATAGTTAAGCATCCCAGGCTGCTCTTGTATATTTCCAAAGTTGAAATTGATTTGACTAACCTCCCCAAGTTAATGCTGTGACTTAAAAAAAAATTAAACTGTACTTTCAAATGACTTACTCTATTCAACTCCAAATCTAATAATGGATTTCCATGTCTCCTGCATTTTAAATTTAGATGGAAATTAAATTCAACATGAACCACATTGACTATATAATAGTCAAATATCATTTTAGGAGATTATTGTTTGAATGGATCATTTTCTCAGGGGCTACTATTTGTCGCTATGTGAGTCACGGTGGGTTCTGCTTATCCTTACTCATGGATGGATAGAGCTTGCTTCTTTTTCTTTCTTAAAATACTTGGTTTTATTTATTTCAGGTTTTCTTTTCTTTTTTTATTTTATGTGTATGGGTGCCTGGCCTGTATGTATGTATGTGTACCGCATCTGTGCAGTGCCTATGGAGGCCAGGAGATGGAGTCAGATACCCTGGAACTGGAGTTGCAGCTGCTGTGTGGGTGCTGGGAATTGAACCCAGAACCTCTGGCAGAGCAGTCAGTGCTCTTAAATGCAGAGCTATTTTATCCTGTCCTAATCTTGTTGTTAATCCCACACAAAAGATTCTTTTTTCAAAGAATAAAAACACCTGTAGTAAGGAAAAAGCTCAGTGGGGCATTGCAATTTTATCATGCAGTCGATCAATATCCCTGTCCATTATCTTAGAATATCAGTGCACATATTATCCATGGTTTATGATTCAAGGCAGGATAGGTCTGAGTGTAGTTTGAGGTTGTGTGATGTGAGGTTATAGGAGGCTTTTGAAAACTTTTTGTCACAAGCTTGGCCGTGCTGTTCTTGAGTCCTCAAATGAACACAAACTTTGTCTCCAGTGAGGATTGGCAAGAAGAAACATGGGCAAGGAGCCCTGCTGAGGTGCATGGGAGGAAGTGCTCAGATTCTGTCTGTGGTCCTCTTCAGCTTATCCCTGCCCTGCTCCCTGCAGAATCCCAGGTACTTAGTCAACAAGTGCGGGGAAAGCTTTGGAGTAGCAGAGGCTTTTCATACCAATGCAATTCAGTCATTTCACTTTGTGTTAACCTTACGGTATTCAGCTGGTTCCATTTTAATTAAAATTTATTTGATGCATACAGAGTTTAATTAAGAGAAACACATACTGCTGGACACAGATGTCAGCCTAATGCTGACAAGAGGCATCTACTTCCCCAGGAAGGAAGAAAGCTTGGCTTCGCTCATTTTCCTGTGCTTACTGTGCATCTGAAAAAAGTGATTTGACATGCACAGGGCTGTGCTGTCTTTATTTGACCCTGAGGAAATTGCTATTCACCTTACCCACATAGACTTGGGCTTTTCACCTGCATGTCAAGCTAGATCAGTTTTGTTCCCCATTGTGTTTTATAATACAGAATTTCAAAGATTAAAAAAGCAGTCAAACAAATGTTAGTGTCTTAAAGATGCCTAGGTGATGCACACATGGCCTGAACATATTTGATGTCTACTGTGGTCCTGCTTTTTCCAGGGTAGGAGTATGACAGAGGATGGAACAGCGGCTCTAACTCTGAGCCTTGAAAGTCTTAGTTTTCTTTAAAGGGGTAAAACTTGCTCCAGAAAATCCATTAGGATCAGAAACAAAACAACCTCCCAAAACCTCATCATTTGACTCTCTACTGGCAAGGCTAAGCCAGTGAGGGGTTGGTGACAAAGCTTTCATCTCTATAGTTTGGCTTGGCAGTTTCTGGATCGTATTTAAAAGATGTCACTAAGCAGGTGACACATTTCTTTCACTGTTTGGATACAGATTTCCCTGCATTCAGGGTGTAAGATGCCTATTTTTATAAAGCAGGACATGAATACAGGATATAAATAAAATATTATTGCACCCAGCATTGTTTTCCCCCTTTCTCCTCTCCCACTCTTTCCAAGGGTGTTGAAGTCTGTGGAGATTTATTTTGACGGAGTTAAGTTGCTTCTAGTTATCAGGCAGTAAACATGTTCTCTTATTGTTTATTCTTTCAGCAGTTCTGGAAGGTGGCATCTGAATGCTTGTGCTTATAATAGGCAGAGATAATGAAAAGCCATTCTTTGCCAGTGATGTCCAAAGCTGTGATTTACCTCTTGAGAAAGTGAAATATTTATGACTGACACCTAAGGTGGTTTTGAAGATAACGGGTCATGGAACCATAAGCAGTGAGACTTTCAGGTTTGATTTTGGGAACATTGGGCTAGCAGTTGGAAGAGAATATGTAGAAATGCATCCTGGGGTGACTCTGGACCACAGACAAGGATACAGTCACTGGGTACTGAGGTTCTGGCCAATAAGAAGATGTACTGATCAATGTTATAATTCTAGATTGCTCTTCTAGATGTATGCTAAATATGGTCTGTATGTTTGATTACATCTATGTACAATTAAAACGTGGCCAGAACGGGTCCTAAATGAGTCTGTGTCTGATACTGACCACTTGTGTGATTGTGAGACCTTTCCAGGTCTACATCAATGACCATTGACATAACAGTCCCCAGTGAAGTTATTTTATCTAAATATGAAGTCACAGAATGTCTAGGCACTAGGTGTCTGCATACAAATAATAAAGACCTGTTCTTGTTGGTGTAGTGATATGAAAATGGCTGTTTACAGGGTTGTAGCGAGAGGTTAGACTGTCATTAGAGTCTGAGGGACACAGTTTAGGAACATTTAGAGGTCGAAGCATGCACCAAAGGGAGTTCAAGGGAATGAATGTCTTTTGAAATTAATCTTGCACGATGGGCCCAGGATAAAACAACCTCTCTTGTAGATCTTTCTGTGTAAGAATGGCTTATTTTTGCTATTTGTGTTGCTGCTGGGAATTGAACCCAGGCACATTAACCACATTTTTCCATTAGGTAATCCCCTCTACACAGGGCCAGAGAGTAAATGTTTTAAGTTTGGTAGGCCATGAAGTCTGTTGTGAATGCTCTACAGTGACAACATGGCACACAAGGCCCACAGTGAACAACCAGGCAAGGCTATGCTCCAATAAAACTGTATTTAGGGGCTGGAGAGATGGCTCATTGGTTAAGATCCCTCATTCTCTTATGGAGGACCCGGGTTCTGTTTCCAGCATTGATAAGACAGCTCACAACTGCCCGTGTGAAGGTAGTTCTAGGGGATCGGATGCCCTCTTCTGGCTTCAAGGGGCACTGCATGCACCTGGGCCACATTACCCAAACTCACACATTTAAACTGATGTTTTAAAGTCTAAACACCAAAACAAAAACACACTTTATTTTCTGAGACAAGCACAGTGTCAGATACAGCCTGTAGGCTGAGGCTGTTGTTCATTCCCGCTGCTCAGACCCCAAACAATCGCACAGAAACTATTTTACTTGTCATACTGTTTGGCCAATAGCTTAAGCATATTTCTAGATAGCCCTTATATCCCAAACTAACACATCTCCGTTAATCTGTGCGCTACCAGCAAAGTTTCAGTGGGCCCCAGCAGAGGCCTCTGTCTCCTCTGGTGGTTACGTGGCTTCTCACTGACTCCACCTATTCTTTCTGTATATCTCTTTCAGCCTGGCTTTAATCTGTTAAGCCATTGGCAGAAAGCAGCTTCTTTATTAAGCAACGGCAATAAAACATTCACAGCACACCTTACCTCCTCATCAACAGCCCGTGGTCATTAGCTTACTGACAGTATGCAAAGATGAATTTCATCCACTATTAAGGTCTTACTGCAGTTCTCTGTGTCATCTTCAGTTTGATTAAATATGACTTCACAGATTTATATGCAGTACGTATGTATAGACTGGGACTCTGCAACAGAACAAACATCATTTCTCTACAAAAACTTGTAATTCACAGGCAATTTGATCCAGTCCGAAACAATACTCTCAGCCTACTGTGTGACGTTTTCCTTGAGTTCCAGAGCTGGTCAACCAGGCTTAGGGAGGACAGTTGTTCCAGGAAGTCAACATGACCCACACTCCTCCACACCCTCAACTGCTGAGTGGCTTTTCTTGGAAGTCTAGTTCTATTCATCCCAGACAGTGAGGGCAATGAAGAAACAAAACATTCTGCCCAAGTCCCAGAGGGGTGAGCTGATGAGTTTGCCGGGTTACTTACAGAAGCGTCAGTAGCTTAGGGCTTAAAATATAATTTCTCCCATTCCCAGCAACTGTCACCCACTTTCATAGCCCCAGTGGCCTCATGAATCTCCCCCTCCCTCCACAAGAGAATGTTAATAGGCCCAGTCTTTGGAGGGGCTTTTGCTAGCAAACATAGCTGCTTTGATTCATGAAGTCAAGAATCAAGTCCGTTCCAGGGGAGACAGTCGTACAATATCAACCAATGACTTACAGCAGCTGGTGGTACTTACCCCGGTTACATCACCCCGCTGGGAGGCTCACTCAGTGTTAAATTCCACGGATCTCCCCTCAGATCTCTAAAGGCCCTCAGCTGTAGCCGTTTCCTTGCTTCGAATGCCCCATCTGTCTCCTGAATCCCCTTCACCCACACATCTGTGGGTGTCCACTAAGTCATGTGCTTGGATTCTTCTTCTTGTATCAGCGGTTACTCCTGAATAAACACAAACAAGTGGTTTGGGTCTAGGTGACATTAAACCAGAGACACGAGTGATGTCCTGAGGAGGAGCATAGAGAACTTAGAAGTAGAGCTGTCCCCACAGAGCTCATGCTGCAGCAATGTCTGGGTGCTGAGACCCCAGAAGGGTAAACGCTTTTCTTAACTGTCTCCTCTTTTACAAGGTACTGTATCAGATGCTCGGGCTCCCCACTGCCTCTGTGACCATTCAGGCGGCACACCCTGCTCTCATCTTGGGCATCTCCCTCTACTTCTCCTCTCCCAGCAGGGGCTGGGCGAGGTACAGTTTGGAGAGATGGGATCACTGTGTTGGGGTTGGAAAGACAGGTGAACTTGAGAGAGAAAGCTGAGAAAATTGGCTATGCAGATGGGTAATGAGATTAAGTCATAAATATTCTCCAAAGATGGGCTAAAAAATTTGGGATTTCATCGACCTTCTAAAGTTGAACCATAGATAATATTTTAAAATTTTATTTCTTTTCAGATTTTATATATGGATACTGTATTCATGTAATTTCCACCCGTCTCCTCCTTTTTGCCCATCTAACTCCTCGAATGGCCCCCACTGTTTCTCAGATTTACCACCTCTTCTTTATTATTGTTACACACACACAGACACGCATGCACACACACTGAATCTATTTACTATTGTTTGTATGTGTATGTACTTACAGCTGGTAACTGGGGATTGGATAAACTATCAGGGACTCTTCATTGTGAAAATGTATCCTCCCTCTCTCAACAGTCATGGATGGCCTGAAACTCTTCATCTGGAAGTGGAACCCTGTGAAAAATTCTCCTTTCCATGTTGGCAAGTCAACTGGTGTTGGTATTATGCAGGTCTTTGTTAGGCAGCCATATTATTGAGATGTCGTGGATACACCTTCCCTGTTGTGTCTATAAGATACTACCTTGCAGCAGGCATTCTGGTCTTTGCCTCTGATAATCTTTCTGCTCCCATCTTTTGTGATTTGTCCTGAGCCTTAGGTATAGGGGTTGTGTGGTAGAAGTATCAGTCTGGGCCAGACACCCCAGGGACATTTATTTTCTGCATTTTGACCAGTTATGGATCTCTGTAATAGTCTCCATCTGCTGCAAAGAGAAGCTTTCCTCACAAGGGGTCATAGCTACACTTATCTGTGGGTATAACGATATCTACGTAGAGTATAGTTAGAATTTTTGCTTAGGAAAGTGGCTAGAGTAGATTCTCCATATTGTCTATGACCTCTCCAGTCATAGGTAGTTGGCTGTGCTTATACAACCAGGCATGAATTATCTCCTATTGAGAAGGCCTTAAGTTCAATAAGCCAGCTTTTGGTTACTCCCAGGATAAAAGTACCACTAATTGTACCAGAATGGTATTGTGGTTCACAGTATTTATAGCTGGGTAGGACTGTTGATTACTTTTCTCCCTTAGTAATTGTCATAGCGCCTCCTGGTGTTATTAGAGCTAGTACTTAGGAAGAGGCTTGCTCGTATGTGAGTTCCAGCTTGATTCTTCCCCAAGTCTGGTGACTAAAGTGTGTGGTATCTTCAGCAACTGGGTCTTATCTTCAAGTTCCTTGCTCAGCCATGCTAGTTGCTTCTCTATTCACAATAGCTTGGAGACTGAAACAACCTAAATTTCCTTCAACTGATGAATAGACAATAAAAGTACATATATACAATGGAATCTTATTCAGTTGTAAAGAAAGTAATTATGAAATTTGTAGAGAAATGGATGAAGCTGAAAAATTTACTGAATGAGGTAACCAAGACTCAGAAAAACAAATACCACATGTTTTCTATTATTTGTGGACCCTGGTTCTAAGTCTTTAGGTTTGCATATACAACCCAAAGAAACCTCATAAGTCAGGAAAGTAGAAAGGACCAAGATAGGGTGCTAGGGGAGGAGGGGCTTTAGTGAGGGGAAAGGGTATATATATATATATATATATATGCATGTGTGTATCTATATAATCAATCAATATATCATCTATCATCTATCTTTCTGTCTATTATCTATCTATATCTATCATCTATTTATGTATTTTAGTTTAATTGAAGTTGTATGACATGGGGTGATAATATTTCCTCCAAGAATCATAAACTAATAAAAACCCCAATGCCATGCATGGGAAACCTCCCTTGGAGTTGATGGTCAGGGGAATCCAGAAACTACCAAAACAGGATTTTTGAAGGTGTAGCAAGGTTGTTTTATAAGAGTCAGTCAGCTTTTATTGAGAGCACACATCACTGTGGACAGGTATAGCAGTGTATAGGGGAATGCTGGAAAGGTATTTTCTGTGTATTCTCTCTCTCTTCCTTTCCCTCTCCTTCCCTGATGGAGGAGGGTCATCTGTCTATGTGTTACTTTCATTGGTTTAATA
>LOJH01044093.1:3233-27922 GCA_001685095.1 Ellobius talpinus | reverse complement strand
AAACATTATCTTAAAGGATTACAGCATCCACTCCATAAATGTGAATATATATGTGAAAAGGTGTGGATAGTAACACAGGTCACAGGTTTGGTGAAAACAGGAGAAGAGTTTTAACACATTCTGTTTTCCTCTCCATAAATCTTTGCAGTTCTGTCCCAGGTGTCATGAAGGCTAGCAGGGGCTAAGAACTCGTTCTTCTACCTGCTGAGTTTTACCCTTCAAAGTAATTTCAAGATATAGTAGTAAAAAGGGGGAATGCCAAGTCTTTACTAATTCTAGAAATTATATAAGAACCAGTCACCTGGGGTTTCTTGATTAAACCAATTTGGAGACTATTACTCAAACCTGAGAACCAATGAGTGTCCTTCTCAAGTTCTTTCTCATAATGGGGTCTACAAACTCCATTTTTGTAAAGAAAGTGGTTTCTTACCCACTCACAGGTGGCATACCATGTGAGGACAGTGGATAAATGGAGTATTATCCTGCTAGCTTCCCATTCACTGATTGGTGCACCAAGAAGAGAAAGAGAAACACAGCTCTCAGCCGCCATAAGAGTAGGGGCCCAAAGAAAGTTCTAGAAAAATCAAAAAGAAAGAAACAGGTGTTTCTGCACACAATGTTCTCTGTTCGCAGGGAAGAGAGCATGCCTTCTCTGACGTAGGAAGAAAAGCCCCCTCTCTCTCATTTCCAGATTCTCTTAAACTATTACATGAAAGACCAGGAAGTTGGTCAGCAGGCATACCTAGAGAAGACCACTGGTGCATGGAAGGGACCCCTTGTTCTCCTCCCTATGACATAAACAATTCAAGTATTTACCCAGAAGTCCTTACAATGAGCCAGAATAGAACATTAGCTAAACAAGCCTCACCGAAGCTGAGAATTCATCACGATTCTATATCTCATTTCAAATTAGGTTTCAGCCATGCCATCTGAGTACTGCATGACACACGGATGTGAAAATGCCCCATCTTAATGTGGATCTCCCATTCATCATTCCAAAGGACACAAAATCAAAACAAATCTTCCACTGAAAGGCTAGAGAATGGAAATCAAAGAAATAGTGATCCCCCAAACTCTCTGGAGCCTGTGTGAGAGAAATAGTGATCCTCCAAAGTTTCTGGAGCCTGACATGGAAAAGGGACTTTGAAATTTTAAGTAGAATCGGAGTATAATAGAAATTATCCTTAATTGCCTGGGTGAACCCAATGTAATAGTCACAGTCTCTGGGCGGGAAGGAGGAATCTGAAGCAGGGGGATGACAGGGTAGGAAGGACTTAGCCTTATGTTGCTGGCTTAGATGACAGAGGAAGAAAACAAGAGGTACTGAGTATAGGCAGCCTCTCTGAAGCTATGGAAGGTAAAGAATTCTCCCTGTAGCCAACTCTAGGCATTGGTAAAACTGCTAAAACCTGAATTTCAGCATATTGAGACCCATTTCAGTTGTCTAGAAACAAAAGATAAATGTGGTTGTTTGAAGCCATGGCATATGTAATTATGTCTTAGGTCTGCCCAAACATGATTAAACTTTTTTTTCCATTTCACATCTTCTCTCTCAGCCAGATGCTGCTCACGGGGAGGTAGGGACCATCTTATTCTAAACAGCTATAGCTGTTTGCCCCTCTCTGGCATGGCGGGACTGGAAATCCAACTTTCTTAGCCCCATTTCCATGAGATTTGGAAAAGAGTTACAGCAGCACATCAGTTCCTACAGAGTTGGCAGATGACACAGGCCAATCTCCACCACCATTCTGAGGTAGCTCTCGTGTACAGAGCTGGTTCCAGCTCTTCAGACATGAGCCAGAGAGTACACGGCTCACTGTGCTATCTTCATCCAACAGTCACAAAGGCGGGCTCACTTTTATAGATGCCCATACCGTTTACCCAGTGTGGCAGGAAAATAGGGCGGAGAGAGATTTCAGAGGCATCAAGGTTAATGTGTGAAAGAAATCAGTGCCTGGCAGTGGTGGCACATGGGAGGTAGAGGCCAGCCTGGCCTTCAGAGCTAGTTCCAGGGCAGCTAGGTCTGTTACACAGAGTCTCTGTCTCAAAAAACAAAAGAAAACAGTGACCGAAGACTGATGCCTCTCCCCTCGCTTCAAACTACCAGTAAGAGAACACAGCATCTAAAGAGAAGCCTACATCTCTAGACACGGAGGGTAAATGACTCATAAAAGCTAACCATACTTGTGGCTGAGGGACTATCCAAATTCGTAACCTTAGATTTCTAGCTCTGTCCAATTTCCTTTCTCCAGACTGCTTCTCTCTTTCTTAATAAATTAATTCGGCTTCTAGCACTGTACACGTGTCCCTGGTCCAATTCTTTGTTCTGGGACATAAAAACCTGGAAATCTCAGCTTATGCCCTCTGGCTCCAGATCCGTGCTTGTAACAGCAGGGTCGAGATCTAATGCCAGTGAAGACATCTCCTACTGAGAACAGAACTATGACTTTCTGATTTCTTGAAAGAAAAATAAATGTCTATTGCATGCCTCTCCAGGAGGGACAAGTGCCATATCCTGTCCTCTTCCAAGTCTTAGACACTCTCTTTAGCATAGCCCCTCTGAAAGTTTCTCTCTATTTTGAACTGTGCATCCCAGAACCAAAAAGTGAATTATGTGGTCTCTGTCCAGGGACTCTGTCTCCTATTTGGCTTGTCCACATTTATATGTCAGATCCACCTTCATTCCTTGTTTCCTTGACACTGATTATTCTCCACGCACAGCAAGATTCCCAAGCACATATTTTCCCTCCACATTCATAGCTTCCGATCCTTCCTCTCACAGTCTGTAGATTTAAGGGGCTTTTGTCTTACGGGTCATCTTGCCCATCGTCTCCATTGGTCTCTGTTTAAAAATCCCCTTCAGCAAATTCCCAGATGTCAAAGCTTGTGTGGCTACAGAAGTCAGTAAGAATCAACATGTCCAGACCACATGCTCCCTGGTACATCTTCCATCCTTCCATGCTATCATTTTCCAGATTTCAAATAACTTTTCTTTCGGCAACCAAATTTATTTCTTCTATCTCTTCTCTATCATAGATAGCTAAGTCTCCGAGGAATCTCTTTTCTCTCTTGTCGTCTTCTTTCTCAATAGCCTGGATGAAGTTGAACAGACTTTAACCCACTTTCAAAGTTGCTTCTGTCTATTCTACACTCATGTGGAACCAAGCGTGGTAGCTGGATCATTAGCTTTGCTTCCTTTCATCTTGCTCTTGGGCCAATCGCACATGCTTCTGGTCCTCTCTTTGTGCAGACAGACATTGCTTCCCCAAGGGTGAGTAGTGCCACTTACGGTGAGTTTGATTCTCTGGAATGGAAAGCAAAATGTAGAACTCATTGTCCTCCAGCTCACTTGAAAAGCCAAAGAGGAAGAAAATTTTGCCGAAAGCAGTGAGGTCCATGCTGTGGTCTCCTGCTAAACAGTGATACCTGACGGACATATGCAGCTATAGGGCCTCCACCAGATCCACTAAATCAGATCCCCTCAGGGCGGATCTCCAGCCATCACTCTTTTTTTTTTCACCAGACCTCCAGGCAATCCACACTAATGTTAAAATGAAAGAGGCACCGCCTCACGCTCATGAAATACTAATGAAGCCAATGGCTTCTGCACTAGTAGACGGGAAAAAGAATGTCAAAAGGGAAGAGACACACTCCAAGGGTTTCCCTTTATGGAAAGAGAAAACACAGCACCCATATCCTGTGTCAGCTATCACGTGCACTATACATTTTCCATCCCATAGGATGATTTTATAGAACGAAAAGATGGATGAGAAATTTAGAAGCAATTCCAAATTGTTGAACCCCTCTCCTCACTGCTGTCTATCATCTCCCCATTGCTACCAAAGCTGTTATTTTGACTATTTCACTGGCTCAGGGGTTGTAGTTAGCTACTCTATGGGGTGAACTCTAAGGTACCTAGAACCTTCTCAGCTTAATGTGCAGTCTTCCTGGATTCTGTGCCTCAAATGAAGATGGGGGCTTTGAGAAATAAAAGCAAAGGACCTCTATTGTGCTTCCTTAAAAGCAGAAGCCCAAGGAAGGAGGTTACAGGACATTACAAATGTTCAGCTACATTCCCAGATATACACATATAGAAGCCCTGAAGGGGCCTGTGCATCTGCATCTGCCAAGGGCCACATGCAGGGCAAGTACAGGAGTCGCTTGTTGATCACCTGTTGGGTAATCCTGCCCTATATACCTGTCCATCACCTGTTGACTAATCCTTCCCTGTATACCTGTTGATCACCTGTTGGGTAATCCTGTCCTGTATACTTAATAACATGAAGCCTGGCATGCGCTGGACTGTAAGCAAGTACTTACTAATTAACGAGTGATGTCCTGATGCCACGGTCATAGTCTCCATTGTGAAACATTGCCACTTCATAAAACCCCCATGCCTCTCTCCTCAAAACATTCCAACGTGTCCCAGCATGATATTTTCTTTTCCCATTTCAAACGCAATGATGTCCACAGTTGTTTTTAGGGAAGTATCTAACTCTTCCATGACATCATCCTTGAAAGGCGGGGCCCAGAGGTGACTCAGCATTGCACCTGGAGGAACATGGCCAGGGAGACTCTAGACTCATGGATATATCTTCTTTCATTATCGTCCTGCCTGAGCCTTTTTCCAAAGGACGGGCTTCCGTCTCTAACAGCAGATGGCCTCTTAGCTGTGTCATGTAAAGGCGTAGACACAATCATGTCATTTCTAAATTTTACCAATTTTTTTCTCCTTCAGAGTCTCAAAAAAAACCCAAATTCTGTTTAAATGACTTATTACCTTATTTCCAGATACTGTGATAGAAACTGTGCCTGGACAATGGCAAAATGAAAGATTACCAGGACCCACTCAGATATTTTTACCTGCATCAAAGAGTTTAGGAGCCATTTGGAGAAATCATTTGTGTTAACTTTACTAACCTTTAGAAATAGCTTTCCTTCCATGCACAGTGGATTTTTTTTGAGTACATCCATTTCATGAAATGAAACATAGACATTTCCTAATACACTAAAGTCAAAAGACAGCATTCCAATTCGGGTTTGCTACTAGATGCTCCGTGGCTTTAGGTAAAATAATTGACCCTGTTAAGTCCCGATTTTCTTATAGCGAAAAAGGAGACAAGAAAGTACAAATGTCTGGTCTTTAGATCCCTTTGCTCTTCATAGTGAAGAATAAATGCTGCACTAAACTCTGGAGACTGAAATATGTGTTAGTCTAAGGTGCGTGGTTTTAGTGCTGGGCATTTCACAGTTCTAACCAAGATATTTAGCACACACACAATTTTCTTTTTCTCCTCCATTCTCACGTGTGTGTGATGCACTTGTGTGTTTCTGTGTTTGTCTTTGAGTGGACTCACGTTACCGGTGAACATGAATACATGTGTGTGCATGTGGAGGCCTGGGTCTTACAATGAGGATCTTCTTGTCTCTCCTCTACTTTATTCTCTGAGGCAGGGGCTCTCTCTGTCAAGTTGAGAGCTCACCACTATGAAACTGGGTCTTACTTTCCATCTGGAAACTGTGCCAGCCTGGGCGAAAACATGGCCCTGATTTAAAACACCCTAGAGTTAGTGGCTGTTGACCAGCACCATGAGTATTTGACTCTCTGACTATGCACGTCACAGACAATGGCAGACAGCATGCAGAAACTCTCTCGTTTTATTTTGCAGGTTCAGCTAATGTTGGTAATTAAGATTCACTGCCTAATTAACTTCAAATGGCTATATAGGGAGTAACATGATTCTGTTATTTTCTAAATATCAAGGTTTATCCTTATACTAAAAACCAAATTATGCATAATGGAAGGTCTCTTTGTTCTTATCACATTGTCTATGAAGTGACATACTTATAGAATTATACAATATCGGTGCCCTACCCTCTGTTTACAAGGCAGAGCTAAGAGGGTCCCACAGGTTAATGACAGTACAGGCCTCACATGTACTTGGTGATGGAGACTTGCCTTGAGGATGCTCTCACAGTAGCTTAGCGCTCTTTCAAATTCGCCATTGAATGTACATCTAATCAATCCTGTATGCGTCTTACAGACAGGTTTTATCTCTATTTTTATTGTTCATCATTTATTGATTCTAAGGTAAGGGTCTTCTTCACATTGGGCAACAGTGTGGCAGGGTTGATAGAAAAGAAAGAAGATTCCTTCTTTTAAAAATTTTCCTGAAATATTTGTTTATGTTTTTCATAATCTACCAATAAGTCAAGCTAACACCCTGTCCTGTTGCTTAGGAAGTAATGAGTTATGGAGGCACTCGGATGGCATACATTAACTCGGTTATCTTTTTCCCGGGGTTCATGACACTCAGAATAATTTATAACACAGCATGACCAGGCAAGCACTGTCCTCCCTAGTTCACTGAAGGGGCCAGGCTAGCCCTGAGTGATGTTCTAGGACCTGAGACTGATGGAGATCAGGGAAGGGAATTCAAGAGAAGTCAAGAGTATCAAGGACCGGGAAACTCAATCTGAGCTATGTCCCAGAATCACTGTAGAGAAACCAAGTGCAGGCATCCAGTGGGAGGGCTGTCACCTCAAAAATAAATTTTAAATGTTAAACACTGGGTAGATTCTGGAGAATGAAGTGTGAAGAAACGGTAAGTTCCTCTCTGTCGTGTTTAGAGCTTTCTAATTTGTTTACTACATCCCTTGAGTTTACCTTCTGAACATAGAAGACAGGTGGAGGTTGATTAGCTATCTGCATGTTTTTCTCTTCATTCTTTTGCAAGAGATCAATCGCAAAGCAGTCACACTGTTGACAGAGATGCATACGGGAGCCATGCTGGAATCCTAAAGGTGACCTACACAGATGGTGGTCCTCAGATTCACTCTTACAAAAGAATATTTAGTTGAATCCTTAGTATTTCAAAGTTTCCCAAGGAAAAGCTCATTTTCCTACAGGAAATGGGCAAGAACCCAGGTTCCTGAAAGTGGGTGTTGACTGAACCTGCCTGGCCCACTGGAAAGCGCAGCTACACTGCAAAGTCCAAAAGCTCACTCCTAGTATTGTGAGACAGAAGCAGATTATAAAGTTAGCCTGATCCCAGCAGTAGACACACCTTCGATGCTCCTACTCATGACAGCTCAAGTTTTTGCTTCAAAGACCTGGCCACCACCTCCTGCACAATGCCCAGCACACACTAGCATCCCACACCTTGTAGCGCCACCCTTGCTTAACTGAGCCTCAACGTCTAACGAGCTACCTTAAATCAAAGTAGTTTCACCAATTGGACCAACATCTCTCCCTAAGTACAATATTAGGAGCAGGAAGCCCCAAACTAGGCCCTCTGCTACAGAGACTGTTGATATACTGCTCTATGGACACTGACAAAGCAAGACTTGGTCCAGGTATTTTCTCTGGATACAATTTACCAAGGTCTCATCCTCCTCAACTTCGACTTTCCAAAGCAGAAATAAAACTCCTTTCCCTCCCATCAGTATCACAAACTTAGTATGGAGAAAAAGATCCTGAGAAGATTGAAGAATCAGCGTTGTTACCGCTTCCTGTGATTTTGAATGTATAAAAGAGGGTGTTTGAAGACCATGCATTTGAAGATTTGAATCGCAAAGGCAGAAAAGGCAAAAATGAGTGAATTATCTGATTACATGGAAGTGATCAGCTTCAGAAGGAATACAGTAATTAATGTATTTATGAATCAATTAATCAACATACTAATTAACCAATTAATTACAATTAATCGAATGTATTATCAATTAATTAATTATGACATCTTCTAAGGGTACTTGTTTAACCATTGCTAACCTTTAAGAAGCGCCATTCCCACACCAGCTGCCTAACCACAGGTTATTCTCAGCTGGTGGGAGGAAAGCAAACATGATGGCCACACAGCGGATCAAAGTTACCATTTATACTCTGTAGGAGCAAACAGAGCTAGTCACAGGAGTAAGTTCCAGGATGGGAGTATAATTGTCTGGGAGGTACAAAGGGGGTGGTTATTTGTGGGTGGTGAGATTCATAAGCAGGCCACAGTCTTCACGCATAACTATATTTATGCCTCCAATTAATCTTTAAAGATAAACATGTTCATGGCCCTTTCTTTTAGCTCTAGGCAAAATACTCAAATAGGGAAAAAATAGATTGTAAAACTTTCTGTCTGACTCAAATTATGGCTTTGGTTTTATCTAGCTCTCCACTTCAGTCAGTCATTTAAATTGTCTGTAGATGCAGGGATGACCCAAGTCTGTGGATGCTAACAGGGACATACATCAACAGAGTGGCGAGGGGACAAGGGAGATGGCTCTGTGGGTCAGATCACTTGTTTGGCCAGCATGAGGACCAGAGTTTGCATACCCATCACCTATGGAAAAACCTGGCATGGATAAGGCTGCAGAGCCAAAGTAACTCCTGTGCTAGTAGTTAGAGAACAGCAGATCCTCAAAGCTCCCTGGCTAGCCAGTCATGCCGAAAGGGCAAACTTCTTGTGTAGTGAGTGACATTGCCTCAGGGCAAGAAGGTGGAAAGCTGCAGAGTAAGACACCTAACACACCTAACATCCTCCTGACCTTCCTGTGAATTCAAAAAGGTAGGTACATCTGCACAATTATAGCACACTACAGAGAGAGGAGGAGAGAGACAGAGACAGAGAAAGAGACAGAGACAGAGAGAGAAGGAAAGATAGAAGGAGGGAGGGAGGGAGGGAGGAAGAAAGAGAAAGTACCTTCTCATGAGTCTACTCCACTATACCCAGGGTAAACCCTCAAATTCAGAGCAAGTTGTTGCAATGGAGTAGGCTTCTGCTAAGCATCTTTCTGTGTGTGGAATGGTATGCCTAAGTGTCCGTCTGTCAGTGAATTGGCGTGGCATCTCTTCGTCTGTCTGTCCGTTGGCAGACTGGCATGCTGTCTCGTCTCCTACAGATCGCTTGCATGATGACACTGTAAAGAGTGAATTACTTCCCCCGTGTGAAGATGAGGATGGGAATTCTGCCTGGTGATCGCGGTGACAGACGCTGGGGTCTGAAGCCACCTTGGCTTGTTTTTTTTTTTGGAAAACATCACAAAGAAGAGCCACACTTGCTAACACAGAGATTCACATCACAACGATCAATGTGGAAAACAGGGTCATTTTGAGAGAGGTATAAGCATGAATCCATAGGAGTCTGGAACTGGAGGAAGGACACAACACAAAACCCTCCGTACAGAGGCTTGCACAAAGCTTCATGCCTGGGCACAAGGCAGGGAAGCTGAAGACACAGAGTTCTTAGACAAATTTAAAATGTGGCTCTTTATCCTTAATTAAAGATAAAAGTTAACAGCTCAAGCATGCTCTATTTTTAAATGCCCTTCACACCTCACCAACTGATCTGGAGAAATCTCCAACTCAAAAACCCTCAAAATAACCTTCCATGTGAGATGGCTGTATTTTTTATGGAAGCCAGGTGAGGAGGAATCCAGCCTGGGAGGAAGGTTTGATGAAGCCTTGTGAACACGAGAATGTACCACATGAGAAAAGGGCACCAGCAAAAACTATCCCCCTTCCTCAGACATATCAGATTACACATAGTGTCTTGGGAAACTTGGGGAAGAAGCAATGTGGTGCTGCTGCCAAAGTTAATTGTTGAGCCTTATCTGCTCATCACCAGCTTCTCCAGCAAACTCTCCACATCAAGGGAAGAGGTATTTTCATCCCATGTTTTATAAGTTTCTTAACTTGTAGAGAACTGGTTCAAGGAATAATATTTGAGCTCTCTAGGCCAAATATAAATCACCAGAAGCCTTTATTTTATTTTAATAGGGAAGAAACATTGTTAAGAGCACTTGATGAAGCTAGTCTTTGAAAGAGTAGAAAATTGTGAAAACATATTAGAAATTAACACCTAAAATTTAACCTGCATAAACATTACACAGCAAAGGGAAAATCATGGAAACAAACCCTTGGGGTTTATTTATGTGTGTACAGAAGCACATGCTATGTAGAGTATGTGTGGAGTTCAGAGGTCAAGGTCTTCACTTGTACCTCACCTCTTTGTAGAAACAGTCTCTCATTGAGCTTGGAGCTCACCAATTCAGCTAGACTGCCTGGAGAGCAAGTCCCAGGGACACTCCTGTCCCGTTCTCCCCGGCCCTCTCACTACAGGTGCCTTCTGCCATGCCTGGCTTTTTACAGAGGTGCCTAAGATTTTTTTTTAACTAAGTCATCTCCCCAGTCCCAAACTCAAGTTTAATGACAGAAGAATTGCTAAGTAAGTTACATTCACTCTACATGATAGAGGGTATGACAGGGCAATCATTACGGTTTGTTTGTCTGGTGTTGTTACAGATAATGTTCTTACTCTGTGGCTAAGACTGAAGCAGAACTCACTACGTGGCCCTGGCTGGCCTCAGACTCCTGGTGACTCACCCCCTGCATGCTGGGATTTTAGGCAGAAGCCATCATACCTGGCTTCTGATATTTTTTAACATGAAAGAAAATATTTATGACCTAATATTACCAGAAAGATGCAAATCACATATCTTCAGGTAAGGGAGATAAGTGGACAGATGGATGATGGAGGGAGAGATAGTTCCATGGGAGAGGAAGCAGAGAAGGAAATTACAAAGATCTTGGAGTAGGATTTACCTTAGCGTTGACGCTTCCAAGATCAGTTTTTATGTTTTACTCTTTTATTTCTTTAGTTCTGCTGTGCCTTGATCGAAAAGCAATTTGAAGTTGCTTACAAAATATATACAAGATAAAATTAAATTTGAGAAAATGTAAGCAGGTGGGGAATGAATATAAGAAAGATAAGATATAGCCGGCAGGGTGGCTGGTATATGAAATGCATTCTGTGAAGCCCTACATGTCAGAGAGGGATCAGCCATAAATTCACTCCTGAGCTTCCTAGCCACCAGTACAGAAAGGGAGACACAATAGGCTATGTAACTCTGGAAGACAAAACAAGGCATTAAAAAGACAGTAACAACAATAAACCGTGTTATTACATTTTAGAAAACAAGGAACAAGTGTTTCCCATGATGCTCTTGCTCAAGAGGACATTGCAGACAGTGATGAATGGCAGGGGTAACGCTTGTTGACCTCTCTAGCCTAGCCAATAGCTTACAACATCCCCAGTCAGTAAGTCCTTTGTGTATCTGAAGGCAAAGGGCCAGACTGCAAGAAAACACAATAGCATCTACATGGTGGATGGTTCTTAATCGTCAGGCCCTCTGCTAAGTGTCTCCCTGAATTCCCTTGTTTTATCCTCTCAGACTCTCCTCAGCATCATGGCTATCCCTTATGAACTATATATAAGGCTATATCCCTTATATAGGCGTGGAGAATAATTCAAGTTCAATTAGCAATCAAGTGGCTGGTCCATATACCCATCCTCGTTTTCCATTCTGTTCTATTGCTTCACAGCCCAGGGGAGAAAAAAAGGGAGGGGTGATTTTCCCCTACAGACCAACATCACAATGTTGAATAAAGCTCAATGAAAAGAGCTCATGAGCAATCATTTTCCTCTTTCTGTTTTGGTGAATTTTCCAATCATTTGCCAATATCTACATTCACTTTAAATTACCTAACCTTAGGACCCTATGACTGCCCAAGTCCACTTGTCTCACTTGATTTTGAATTGATTTTCAGAGTTCCTGAGGCATGTCTTTCTTTCTACCTTACAGTGGACAAAGGTGCACAGAGGTGAACCTGGTCCTTATTATAACATTCCTACAGATCACGTGGAAAGACTCTCAGTCATCTAAGAATGTCTGTGAGCTCACTGCTCACCATGAACTTAAGCTCCCCCCACCCAGGGTCTGCATGTGTGTCTATGTGTCTCTGTGTAGCTGTGTAGGCAGAGAGTGCTCTTTCATTTCCTGGCCACTCAGACCCGATTAATCACACAGAAACTATATTAATTACAACACTGCTTGGCCTATTAGCTCAGGTTTCCTATTAACTAACTCTTACATGTTAAATTAACCCATTTCTAGTTATTCTGTGTGTCACCACAAGGCTGTGGCTTGCTGGGTAAAATTCCAGCATCTGTCTCCTTCGGCAGCTACACAGCGTCACTTTGACTCTGCCTACTCTCTCTCTATGTCCCTTCTAAATTAGCTACGTTATGCTCTGCCATAGGCCAAAGCAGCTTTACTCACTAGCCAATAAAAGCAGCACATATACAGAAGGACTTCCCACATCATCTGTGCATCTGTGTGTGTGAGCGTGTTGCATGTACATGAGTGTCATAGTGTGTATATCCGCACCTTTTCATGTGGAGGCCAGAGGAGAAACTCAGGTGCCCCCACTCCCCTATCTGGTCTCCATTTGAATGCCGTGAGATAGAGTCTCTCACTGAATCACAAGTTTGGGTTTTTTCAAGGCTCACTGGCCAGAAAGTTCTATAGATCTGCCTACTTCAAACCCTATGTGTTGGGGTTCCAGGCACATGAAGTCTTTGAACCCAGGCGTTGAACTCAGGTTATCACACTTGCAGAGCAAGCTCTCTTACCCACTGAGAGCCATTTTCCCAGGCCTGTTTATATCAGAACTCTTACTATGGAGGAGGCACCTCTGCCTCCCTTAAATGACTTAATCCTAACCATACCACCTTAATCTATATCTTATTATACCCAGTATATAAAGGGAAATAGCAAATCCCAACAATTTTAAACAAACTAGCCAAAACAAGTTAGTAGAACTGGTCATGTTGGTTGGAAGTAAGCACTCTTGGGAACTTATACCTGCAGTGCAAACAAGAATATGTTTATTGGGGTATTTTCCAAAGCGTGTCAAAAGCAAGAGAAAGTGTAAGTAGCATTTGACCAAGAAATTCCCTTTGGTAGGCTATTTTAAGAAGTCAAATTTAATTCAAAGTAGAATATAGTGAGTAGGGTATTTCCTGCAATTTTGTTTACAATATGACAAGAATGGAAACCAAATGCCCAAAACTAATATTTGATTTAAGTATATTGGGATCTATCTTTATAATGAAATAGCATACATACATCTATGTCAATTTTGTCTGTCAGAAATGTTTATTAACTTTACAATATTTTTATTTTAGACATTTAAAATGAAAAAGTTGGGCTTCAAAATAATTTTTATAACATAATCTCATTTCCTCAGTATTGCAAAATGTATAAGAGAAAAAATCTTATAATTGCTGAATGTTGATGTTTTTCAGGAGTAAGACCTCCCTGGGAACTTTAGTTTCTTCTCCTTACCTGTCTATATTCTCTGTGTGTCTGTAATGAGCATTCATTGCTTTGTAGAAGAAAAAAAGAGAAACAATTTCAATGTGATGGAGTTATGACCATGCATATCAGAGATTTGGTTTTTCAAGTCTATCTCTAGAAGTGAGAACAGTCAAAATGTGACTGAAAAGGCTGATCAAGCTGGTCAGTGTGATCAATTACATTTGTCCATGGCAATGACAGAGAAGAGCTAAAGATTTAAATATCTATTTCACCTTGTTGCAGTTTACAGAAATCTTCTCTCTCTCTCCTGTATGTGTGTGTTTTATGTATATGTTTACACTTGTGTGTGTTGTATGTATATATTTACAAGTGTGTGGGGTTGTGCTTAAACATGCAGAGGCCAGAGGACAATGCCAGTGTGATGTTTTTTATTTAAACAGAAAGAAGGAGGAGATGTGGGATTCCCCCTTTGCATGCTGTGAATACAATTGGTTAATTAATAAAGAAAACTGGCTTGGCCTGATAGGGCAAAAGAATAGAGGTAGGCAGGGAAAACTAAACTGAATACTGGGAGAAAAAAAGATCAGAGTCAAGGAGAAGTCATGTAGCCCAGCCAGAGACAGACACTGGAATTTTAGCCGGTAAGCCACAGCCAAGTGGTCAAACACAGATTAATAGAAATGGGTTAAATTAATATGTAAGAGCTAGCCAATAAGAANGCTTGGCCTGATAGGGCAAAAGAATAGAGGTAGGCAGGGAAAACTAAACTGAATACTGGGAGAAAAAAAGATCAGAGTCAAGGAGAAGTCATGTAGCCCAGCCAGAGACAGACACTGGAATTTTAGCCGGTAAGCCACAGCCAAGTGGTCAAACACAGATTAATAGAAATGGGTTAAATTAATATGTAAGAGCTAGCCAATAAGAAGCTAGAGGTAATGGGCTAAGCAGTGATTTAATTAATACAGTTTTTGTGTGATTATTTCGGGAGTCTGGGAAGCCAGGAAACAAGCAAGCAGCCTTCTTCCTACACCAATATCCTGCTCAATCACTTGCCACCTTACTCCCTTGATACAGGGTCTATGACTGAACCCAAACCCTACCACGTATTTAGCGAGACAGACTGACCAGCCAATGATTCCTCAGCAATCATCCTCTCTCCACCTCCATTGCCTACCAAGCACAGACAGCTACATCCAGCTTTTCTATGGGTGCTTGGGATTCACACTCAGGGCCTCCTGATTGCACAGCAAGTGCTTTGGGAGGCTGACCCATCTCTCTTAAACCCCAGACAACCACCTACGTAAGTGTGACTCTACCCTTTAGGAAAGGCCCACTTAGAGGTTCAACAGCAACAACAAAAGCAACTCAAAGGTTTCCCTCTAAAGGGCTGCATGTTAAAAATTAAAGCCAGGACTGAAGAGAGTTGTGGGAATAAGTGCACTTTTTATGATTGCAGGAAATTTCCTTTCTCCTAACTGTTCCCCCTCTTTCATTTTGCAAGAACACACCTACTCCAACACACGCAAAAGTGGTTTATTATAGCTTTTATGCACACAGAAAGCATTTGGTAATCAAAGATAATTCTTCTCCCACATGAATAAATGCAATTCGGACTTGTCTGTCATTAAAAGGCCTCAAAGGACATAAATGGGCATGATTTTGGTTCTAAACTGTTTTTAAAATATGTTCCAGCACGTTTAATAACTGAGGGAGTGAATGCCTGTCAGCACATCTCTTTCCTGAAAGCTCATGCATGCCTTGCTGAATATGAAGATGAATCCTGGCCTTTCATCTAAACAGCATCTGATAAAGTAAATGTTTTCAGTTATCCCCTTTCTCTGGGTCTGAGGAAGTCTCCTCCTTTCATGTCGGTAATAGAAGGGCCTGTCACTGGAAACCACAAATATGAACTTGTTTGCTCGGACTCCCATTCACAAGTTGCCAGGTAGAAGTTCTTTCCTCTTGTTCCTGGAAGAGAAAGGAAAGAAATGCGAGCTCCCAGCGAAAATGTCAAATGCTGGGAAGTCATTGCCCAAAGGGTATTAGGGGTGTGAGTCCCACTTCACAATTTCCACTAAGTATTGAACCATTTGAATGCCCCAGTTCACAGCTGCCACTTCTTCCCACTGCAGTCGGCCATCAGCCCTCTGTGCTGGAAGCTGCTTACTAGACTTCCTGTACAACACCCCACCTTTGCCCTGGTCAGTGGCACATTCCAGAAACACTTCTCTTCCTACCTTCCCCACAAAAGTCACCACTCCATCTCTAGGGTGGCTTCCAGTAACTTCCAGAGGATTCTGTTCTTTCATGAGTCACTCTTATCTCAGATTATATGGATTGTCTCTAACAGAAAGCAACATTTCTGAAAGCTAAGTCTGTAGAGTAATTCTCCAACCCAACATTTGGCATGGGTCTTGTCTCAAAAAATAAGAATTCTATGGAAGCTGCTTACCCAGCTCAGAAGATTATTTTAGATGATTGGAAATAGTGAGGAAAAATGAAAAGAGAAATTAGGATACAGAAAGGGAATGGATACGGTGGAAAGGGATTCATGAAGGGATAGACCCACACTGATGGATCAGTCAGTGCAATCGTGAGGAAATTATAGTGTTGAAACATCTATAGACTAATCTATAAACATCTATATAATTTCATATATATAGTTATATATTTCATATATATATATATGCTAGTTAGTTCCCAGCCGCTTAGCCCCAAAATAACTGCTCAGATGTAAAACATTGCTTGGCCTGTTAGCTCTAGCTTTTTATTGGCTAACTCTTACATCTTAATTTAACCCATTTCTAGTAACCTGTGTATCACCATGTGGCTGTGGCTTACCAAGTAAAGTTCTGTCCAGCTCCAGTAGGGCTACATGGCTTCTCTCTAATTCTACCTCCTTTCTCCCAGCATTCAGTCTAGTTTTCCCCACCTAGCTCTGTTCCCCTACAGCTCTGCTATAGGTCCAAAGCAGTTCTTTTATTCATTAATGGTAATCACAGCATATAGAGGGGAGTCCCACATCATATGTAAAATAGTAAGATAAACTTGAAATGCTGACAATTAGTGTGTTAGCCTAAGTTTGATAATCATTTACAAACATCAATATAGTTTTCTTCACCTTGCATACAAACATACTGTGATGTTTCTCTAAGTATATTCCATGGAGGAGGTAGTGGGAGAGAACAAAATGGAACAGTCCCCTAGTCAAAAGATTTTGAAATGAGGTATTTAGAAGATTTCTCCTTTGCTGTACTGTCGATGTCTTTAAAATATTGTTGTATATTTGAATACCTACTACTGTAGATTATTTCCTAAATCAGAGGATTATAAAACCTCTTTTTGGTACTGTATCTCCTAGGACTAGTGTTCTTAGAAATCGTTTTACCAAATGAAGTTCTACAAACTAGAGGCACTATCACGTCTCTCGCTGATGGAGAAAGACTGCTAAAGCAATGAAGAGCAGTTCCATGGGGACCTCGTGCCACCAACGCCAAACAAGGGATCGGGCGTTTGTTCTTTGCTTTCCAATCTATTTTAAAATAGCCACATATAGTAAATTAGTGCTTCAACTGTAGCTCCAGATGATCCAAGGTACAGAGCATATAACAACTCTTTTTTAATATGAAAATATGAATAGTTTACCAAGAAATTTATGCTGGATACATAGAAATTAAAATATTCTGGATGTGTTGAGTTTATCATAATGCATATTTAAGGTAATCCCCCTCTTTTTTATCATCATCATTTTTAATTGGGTTCTAGAAGATTTAAAATTATAGATGCAACTTGCTTTGCATTTTTTAGACGTTCCTCTCTGAGTTATTAAATCAGTTGGCTATTTCAGAAAACCTCAGTTTTTGTTCATCAATGCTCCAAACACTTAAATTATTATCACTACCATCTTCACATTACCGTGTGTGTGCGCACGCATGTGTGTACAGTAAGACCTGTGCGCGGTGCATGTGTGGAAGATATAGGACAACTTTCAGGAGTTGGTTCTGAAGGACACCAGCCCACTCTAACATTTGGCTCTGGCAGGCCTTGCCCTTCTCCCCCATTCCCTCTGCCTTGCTAAATACTGTTAAATTACATTCCTAAATCTACCCACTATGATCTAGTCCCTTATTTGGCTACTCATGCTTCCTGAGAATGGCTACCAAAGTATAGAAATCAAACCCCCCTTTGATTCACCTAATTACCATGTCCAAATAAAATTAAGCATCTCATCCCAACACGGTGTTTCCTCCTTTACCTTTCTAAACTGCCATTTGCCTCTGTGCCGTCGGTCTCCTCTCTATCCAGAGGCAGCCCTTTGTCCTCTGGGACAAACATTCCTGCCCCTTTCCCTTGTCCCCTTCTCGCTCACCCTTTGCCTTCTTTACCACTTCATCCATGCCTGTTCTAACACAGACCTCCATTTGTCTCTTAAGAATGACACCTGCAAGGTGATTTGCTGCTGTTTTTCTGCCTGAGTGAGAAAGCAGCCAGTTTAACTTTTCTTCCCCACTTAATAAAGAATCTCGCTGTGAAAACAAGTGTTTGGGTGTGGTCCGTGCCTAATCCAGAGTTCAGGAGGAAGCGCCCACTGTTCGGAGGTCTCCTTCAGGTTTTTTCCTTCCACCTTTTTGATACAGGATCACGTTTGTTTCTCTTGCTAGACTACGTACCCACACAGTAAGCACCTCCAACTCACTGGTCCCTAGCTCTAAACCTTTAAGATAAAATGTTGGGAGAGAGATGACATTTTAGAGGACCCGAGGCATACATGGTAACAGAACCTGACCAAAAGACATCACATGTAACACTCTATGATTAGAGGAAGTGGAGGCTGGGATACTAACTGAGAAGAACAAAATCTCTCAAAATGCTGCTGAGAGCAAGTGATAAAATAACGGAGATAGTCAACTTAGAAAGAAAGAATGTTTAACTCTGGGTTTCACAGATTTCACTGCTTAGCTTCTTGGCTCTGCTGCCTTTGATTCTGCAGAGAGGTCACAGAAGAGAGAAATCTACTAGCTAATGTGGCCTAGAAGCAAAGAAAAAGAAGAAACATTTAGAATCATGGTGTCCCCTTCAAAGGAATGTGCCCAGTAGCCAGACTTCTTCCCTTTGGCCTCTACTTCTTGAATTGCACTTCATCACAATTAGCCATGTGCTAGGACCCAATCCTTTCACACAAGGGTCCTTGGGAAATTGTATCCAAATCATAGTAACTTGATTGACTGGGTCAATAAATTTCAAGTGCTTTGTTCCACGCTTCACTTTTTTTTTTAAAAAAAATTACTTTCATTTTATGTATGTGGGTATTTTGTTTGCATGTCTCTCTGTGTGCCACATGTATACAGGCCCCCCTACAGAGGCCCAAAAAGGGCATCATATTCTCTGTGACTGGAGTTAGACAGTTGTGAGTCACTATGTTGGTCCTAGAAATAGCACCTGTATCCTCTGCAAGAGTGGCAAGTACTCTTAACCAGTGAAGCATTTTTCCAGAACCCCTTCCCCCCATTTTACTTTTGGAAATAGATATTTTCTTTGGGAAGTTTCTGGGAAAGGTTTATCAACTTCAGTACAAGCAGGAAAGGTAAGTGGTTAAGATAAGGGAAAACAGACGTGTTTCTGGTTGCTCCCTGGTGCCTGAGTCTCCCACCTGTTCCCTCGAGCCTCCTATGCAACTCAGGTAGGAAGTCAAGGAAAGATTTCACTCATAGAGGAAAAGAATGTTGGCAGAATCACGAAAGAACCTTTTAGCTTGCTGAAACCAGTTCTGCTTCAGGAGACTCCTTCTCCCTTTGAAAAAAAAGAAGGAAGGAAGCTAAACTCATTTCAGATGAGTCGGGAAGAGGAAATGCCCAGACAAGGAAGTCTCTTTACATATTTGGATACCACATAATCACAGGGCAAAAATACTTTAAATTCCTGACACAGTGTCAGCAATATCTGAAGAAGGAAAAGAGGAGAGAGCATCCTGAACTTGACTTTCTGCAGCCATCTGTTTAGAATATGAATGAGGAAAATCTTATGAGCCTTTTGAAGAATACCAACAACAAGGAAACAACATTAGATGCCATTTGCTAATGTGGAAAGAATTTGTGGGCACATCAGTGAGTACAATCACTCAGCATGTGGAAGCATGTCTAGTCTTTCCTAGGCTTTTCAAGTGCTTCTAATAATTGCTCCCAGTTAGGGTAGCAACTAAAAGCACCTTCATCGTTTTCCAAAGCTATCCCAGGAAAGTGGCACTGGGCCCTTCCTGTCCCCTCTTAAATGTCACGTAGACTATGAAACTCCCAGCAATATCCATCCCCCTTCACAGGAAAGATGAAGGCAGACCGAGAGGCAAAGGCTGATTCTCAACAGTCTTTAAACTGCTCCATGGGAGAGCTAGGCTAGCGTCCTTCCCAGCCCTACAACTCTTAATCCATTACACAGTACTGTGAGTTTGTTGAAAGAAGAACTGCAAAGGCTCATGATCCATCCTGGAGTCATCAGACTGATTATCTAGACTTCACTGCATCTGGTTCACTTCAAGGAAGGATCCCGCGGTATCTAACAGAAGACTATCCGTGGCTCTGAATTTTCATGGTCACAAGTGATAGAGATCAAATGTTTATGTCTGATGTTCAAACCCATTTCAAATTTTAAAGAGAGAGAGAGATAGAATGCAAGATGGAGTTTCAAGTGAATTATAGTTTTTAACATTAAAAAATGTTCAATATCTGTTTCATCCAACTAATCACGGCACAAATTCAGCCTTGACATCTGAAGCAACTTTGGCTTCTCTTTGAATGGACAAAGCTCTGCTCAATTGTGACCATTAGGTATAATAGCCTCAGAAAGTTCCTGAAGTGGATCCTGCCATTTCACAATAAAAGGTAATGATTTTCTGCATTACGGTTTAACTCACTATAGTAAGATGTATTAAGGATAACGCATGGTTGAGGTGAGCATACCATTGAGGTTGTAGGGGAAATCCTCATAGTCACTAAATACAGAATTTTTAATGGGTAACTCTGGTTATGTAAATTAATACATTCAGACATGCATGAAGAAAAAATATGCTTCTCCCTCATCCAATACAAGAATTAGAAAAAAATGACAGTTTTGCTATCATTTCTTTCAACTCCTTCATTTTACATACTGGGATATTGAGATTCAACCTAGGAAACAAGCAAGCCTCCTCCCCCCAAAATAATGCTAGCCATTTATCACAGAGTGGTGTGGTATTGT
This sequence comes from Ellobius talpinus, assembly GCA_001685095.1. Lineage (NCBI taxonomy): Eukaryota > Metazoa > Chordata > Mammalia > Rodentia > Cricetidae > Ellobius > Ellobius talpinus. The sequence continues at coordinate 7,546 of LOJH01044093.1, read as the reverse complement.
AATTAGGGAACGAGTTTTAAGGGAATCAGAAAATAAGAATGGCTGTTTTCCTCCATGAAATGTTGTGTAGTTTAATCTGTTTTCTTTGTTTCATTTGGGATGCTTTAAAGTTATGGGTGGAACAGGTGGTGTCTGTTGTTCGAGTTGTTCAGTCTTTTTCTCCTAAAAAAAATGGAATCAGAAAGAAAGTTCCATCTTTTCCAAATACATATTTTAATTAAAAGAAAATCACAGCTGTGCCTCTTGATCCAACAGAATGTCCAGGGTATTCCAAACAATATTGCATATCAATTTGTTTACCTTGAAAAGGTCAGTTTCAGAGCAACCTGTGGAATGTTGACTGACCACCCTCCCACACTTGTTTAAGGATTGGCTAGTTGCTTGGTTACTGGTTAATTGGTTGGTTGGTTGACTGTTTGGTCAGTGCATTAGTCTGGTCCAGCCAGAGGAACAGGGCTGATATATAGGATTTTTTAGAGTGGCTTACAGGCGATAGTACCAGGACTCCAACAACTGATGCCTCCTTACAGAAAGGTCAAGGATCCAGTAGCTGTTGCATCCAGTAGCCCAGATGTCTCAGCAGTCTCAATCTGGTACTGGGGTCCTAGAGAGCTTCTGTTCCTTCATCTACATTGAAATCCCACAGACGGAGGTTCTAATACCAGTAAAGGAATAGTCCAGCAACGAGGATAGATGAGCCTGCAGGAATGAGTATGGTCAAGCAGGCAAAAAGCAAAAGCTTCCTTCTTCTGTGTCTTTTCATATGGGCTACCAAGAGAAGGCATGGCTTGGATTTAGAGTGAGTCTTCGATCTCAAATGATCCAATCAACAAATGTTCTTCACAGGTGTGCCCAGTTGCTTGTGTCTCAGTTTATTCTAGATGTAGTCAAAATATCAATCAAGATTAACCATCACATTTGGTTCCTTGGTTCAGTTACTAGTTATTCTCTACTTGTCCTGCCTACCATTTTGAGGCAAGCATATCAACTCTCCAATTGCATTAAATTTGAAAATATCCTTTGAGAATCTCAGATGTGAGGACATCTTCGAGGCATAGTAATTATTCCACATAAATAGTCAAAAATGACAGATTAAGATAAACAAACAAGTAAGCACATCTCAAGGAATCAGAGAATTGATCAGAAAAAAAAATTGTAGAACTCCATGGAAGGAAGTCCTTGGCAGAAGGGCACAAAAGTCATTGGGTACTGATGGATTTACTGCTCCTGGGTCTAAGCTGAAGGCTAGAAACATAGACAAGGTACTCAACTAAAATCAACAGGCGTGTAACCCCACAGGACTGTGTGACCGAAACCTAAAAGAAGAAAGACTGAACAAAACAGAGTTAAAAGAATTAGAGAGAGCTCATGCAGACTTTAAAGCAGCCACCATGAATGTGCTGAAAAAATACAGGGAAATGTAGTCACACTAGACTAAGTTTTCATCACAGTTATAATTGGCTCATAAAAATATTCAAACATTTAGAGAGGAAATAATATTTGAATGAAATCTGATCAGAACAGTAAATAATAGACACATGGGACAGTCTATTTGTTGATAGTGCTGGATGGTACTGTAGAAAATACAAAAGACAATATGCTCTATTAGAACTAATCAGTTTAGCAAGCTACTGGTGACAGCTTTCTCATAAAAACTCAATTATATTTCTTTACATTAGGAACAAATGATAAAAACTTGCAATTCAAAACCTTTAAAAGATGTTTTTCATACTGTCTAGTGGAATTCTAGGTGCACTCGAAGCAAAAGTTGTTAAGTCATTAAAGATAAAGTTAGACTGTGTCCCAGTGACATTGTCTTTATTAGGCTAAGGCTTGAATGGAGGTGACCGAGACAGAAAAATAGAGAGCTCTGGACACAAACACCATTCTTATAAACTGGCATTGGGTTACTTATCCTGCCACCCTTCTTTGCCTGCCTTCTTCCTGGTCCTCAATAAAGCTTGTCTTTTTTGAGCCTCATTTTATATAGTTGCCCCATAAAACCAACCACAACATGGTCTTCAAAAGAAACCATGAGTCTTTCAAGTAACAATTTATGAGCCTCCTGAAAGTCACCATCTTATATCCTCCACGTCTTTGTCACCAAGGCTCAATGTAATGCTAATCAAGGCTTGTCACCTGAACAGATAAGTGCAGATAGGATGAAAATAAAAATTTCCGTTCAAAATAATATTACTAAGTAAAAACTATAGAAGTCAAACTGGTGGGAAGTAAAAAAAAAGATAGGGAAAGAAAAGGTAAGCAACTGAATAATGAAATAACAGAGTTTGGTATGGAGGTAAAGTAACAAGAACTCTTAGGTGAATGTGGCATAGTAGAGCTGGTTGGCTTATATGAAGGAAAAGGACACGTAAAAAATGGGCATAAGGCCCTAAAGAGATGGTTTAGCTCTTAAGAGCACTGGCGCTCTTCAAGAGGACCTGGATTCAATTCCAAGGACCAACATGGTAGCTTACAGCTATGTATAACTTTGGACACAAGGGATCCGATGCACTCTTCTGGCCTGCTTGGACACTGGGCATATATGTGGTACACAGACATACATGCAGACAAAACACCCATATGCATACAATTTTGGAAAAAGCCTGAGCCAACTCAATTATCAGAATCATTTTCGTTGGATCCCTTTTCTACATCATACTCCTATCTTGCAAAGTAGAACACAAACTCTTGAAATTTTGTTCATTGTTAGTGTATAGCAGTATCGATGCAGCTACCATGTCACTTCTATATAGCTCAGTGTTGCTGAGCCATATAAGGGGAAGAAGCCAGCATCTCAACCAGCTGGCAGGGGAACATCCTGGAGGTTTCCTTGAATCAGGAGACATACTATAAAGTCTCTTCTAATACACTTAATTCCAAATTGGTGAGAAATTGTGTTTACAGTTTGGATACAAATTGGATACATACACTAATTCTGTTCACTTTCTGAGCACCATGTGGCACATCCAAATCCACTCATAGGACTAATAAAGCGAGAATAAGACTGATCTCCTGAGGATGGGGTTAGATCAGTAGTTAATACAGAGCACAAATTATGCAGTTTGATTAAAATATTTGTTCTTTTTGCTTTATAAAAAGTGATTGGATATAATGACATCAACAATTCAATACAGGACTCATAATGCTAACATTTGGCTTAATGATGGACAGACTTATCATTTCTGGATGTTACAATGTTACAAGTGCAGTACACATTCAATACCAACTATCCTTAAACTGTGATATCTTCCAAGACCAGAGATATGTAGGATGAAACCCTCTTGATGAACACGGATTGATGACATCGATTGATGGACATCTTTTTGGCACTGGGTAGCAGTAATGAGTCAGTCCTATGGTCACTGAGGGAACTACAGATTCCCTATACCACACTGTGTTGGTAAATGGTGGGAGCTAGGGAGTGGGATAAAGGAATTTAATGCAGTTTGATATATTAAGGGTATATTGAGACAGAATCCCCTTCTATATTGAAGAGTGTCTGTTTTAAAATTATTGCACTTTCTTGAGAAATTCCCTCTAAGAGGCAAAAATGGATAGTTTACGCATGCCTTTTCATCATTAATGCAATCCATAACATCACTTTTTGAATCTTCTTTCTCATTTCACTAACTCTCACTGTCCATTATTAAGCAAATAATTGAGCACCTCAGGCTAACTATCAGGCATAATTTCTTTGCTTTCCTAATTCTCCTAATTTCTTTATGCTATAAACTCTGCATTTCCTTTCCTTCTCCAAATATCAGAGATGTTCTTTCTCTTGAAACTCAAATAACAAAGAACAATCCACATCTTTTCCCAGGCTATTGAACCTAATTGAAAATTGTCTTTCCCATAAAGACAAGCAGCACCTGCTTTTTTGTGACATGTCACAGTGACAATGTATTTTAAAAACAACCTTCAGCTTCATTATGCTTCCAACCCCAAGGTACAATGTGGCAGGCACAGGTCAGCTGCAAACCCAGAGAAGAAAATATTTTCTGGAGGTTAGAAAAGCACAAAGGAGAAAGGACATTGAAGCCAGTGTCCCCAAGGCTGACAGAGACGCCCCTCACATACGGCCCATTGATTTGGTAAAAATGCTCCCACCGCCTTATAATTCACATGTCTTACTTATTTATCAAACTAAGAACAAATTGCAAACTTCTCAAGGGTAAGATCTTCAACTTCCTCTTGCACCTAGCCTCTGTCTAAAACATAAAAAGGCCACAGCACTAGAATGTCATCGAGAGACAGAATGAGAACCAGACATCATGGAATTTAAGGGTACACCAAGGCATTCTTTATATATT
>LOJH01044092.1:0-13864 GCA_001685095.1 Ellobius talpinus | reverse complement strand
CTTGATGTGGGATTCCCCTCTGTATGCTATGAATATGTTTTATTACCATTGATTGGTTAGTAAAGAAACTATTTTGGCCTATGGCAGGGTAGAAAATAGCTAGGAGGGAAAACTAAACTGAATGCAGGGAGAAAGAAGGCAGAGTGAGGCAGACTCAAGAATCAAGTTGTGAAGTAACAAAGCCTTGTAGTAAAATATAAAATAATAGAAATGGGTTAATGAAAGATGCAAGAGCTAGCTAGGAATATGCCTGAGCCATTGGCCAAGCAGTGTTGTAATTAATATAGTTTTGTGTGATTATTCAGGTCTGGGAAGCCGGGAAAGGAAAGCACAGTCTCCACTTACACTTTCTATCTTGAAGGTGCTTGTTGACCCCGAGTCCCACCCCAGTATTACCTAACTCCTAGGGATACCAAAAATTTCCCATTGGGCACCATGTTTCACATGCAACCAAGAAATTCCCCTTCATTCACATCCTTCTACTAGCTGTCTGACTCTTAACCACCAAGAAACCAGTCCTTCTCCTGACCTAAATCACTCCAGGGCCAAGTACCCAGCTTTCAGAGGCCATCAAAGTTATAGCCCAGTGCCAGCCAAAATCACTGAAACTTACCCATTCTAAACAGTTTAGAATGCCCTGTTTCTGCTTCCCTAAAAAACCTACAATAGACTGTCCAGGTTGATTCCCCCTCTCACTCAGCCCTGACCCAAAGTTGCTGCAAGTGACTTGGGCTCCAGGATTGGACAACTGCTTGGCTATTTCAGGCTATGATGGAACATTGATGGCCTATGACATCACGTCATGGGATGGGAAGAAAAGCCAAGTGGAGCTTCTTTTCACTCACAAAGGCCACATCTTCCTGAATGGAAATGAGGTTGACACTGCTCCACTGGTCACCACTCCCATCCCTGGTGCTCTAGCCAACTCAGAACTTGGTTAGCAGCAGCAAGCAATGTCTCTCTGCATGTATGGGACTGGGTGGATCTCCAGGCCTCCTGTTGACATCAGTAGTTTCCCTCCTGGGCCTCTGAGAAGACGGGGAGTTGCTTGAGAGGCAAGGACACTGAAGCAGGACTCTGTGACCACAGGTCTACCCCAGCTGTTGGCTTCAGGCAAACTAGGCCACCCTTCACGTCCCCTTTTCTTATCTGTAAAATGAAGGTGGTATGTGGTAGGAACTCCCACCCAGGGTTGGGGGAATGCCACAGTAAAGTATCTGAGACTAGTAGGTAGGGCATGTGGCACATATATTGGTTGGAAGCAACTGTTGGCTCTAGGAGCCCCGCTTCTCCAGGATGTTTGCCCCTCTCATTTAGCCTCTTGAGCCATCCTGGGGCTTCTCCCCATGGCTCTCGTGTGGCCCTTCCTCTTGGGAACTATACTAAAATCTTTCAGACGCCTTCCCTATTTCCGATGAAACACTACCCATCATCACTTGCCTTTCACTCTCAAACCTCAGGAAACCAGTTAACTTCAGAAATTTTACTCTTCAAACCAGCGCTCAAATAAATGTACCTAGCAAAGGACATTTGTATGAAAACCCTAAGAGGAGAAGACAGTATTGGTGACTAGTTTCCCCAAGGGTGACCCCAGAGAGACACAAGATATAGCTCTCTGAAGATGGATAGCTACACAAAGATCTACAAGCACCACTCTTCAAAAAAAAATCTTTTAACTGACGGTTCAAATGCCCTTAACTTTCCCAGACATACATATGCATGCATTGTATTATATATAGTACAAATGAAAAATACCAAATGAATATTATATGGTATCAAAATTCAAAATGGCAAGAAAACACTAGGAATGTAAATAAAAGTCAACAATGAGGGCTAGAGAGACACCTCAGTCATTAAGAGCAGATGTTGCTCTTGCAGAGGTTCCAAGTTCAGCTCTCAGCACCCACATGATGGCTCACAACCATTCATAGCTCCAGGTATTCAGGGGATCCAACACTCTCTTCTGACCCCGCAGACATAAAGCATTGACAGGATACACACACATACATGCAGACAAAACACTCGGACACATAAAGTAATAAAACAAATACTGTTTTTAAAAAAGTTAAAGTCGAGATAGAGCCAAGTATAACAGCTTAAGGGAAAGAGACTGTTGCAGGTCAGGGCCCAAGACTGAGGTTCACATCAACCAGAGAACTCAAAAACACACCCCTGTGGTTTCTTCCAGGCTGGAGGAAATCCTCTAGCTGGTTGGTCTGACTTTCAGTCTTTTGCCTCAGGCTGTTACGGTCTCCTTTTCAGAAGCAAGCACTGCCCAGTCTTATACACCAGTTCCTTTGCTGGAACCATCATTTTAATGATCATCATACTCAGAGTCATGTCTCTTGGAGACTTCGAGAATGTTCATGAAACTTCATGCACTGTGAATCTATTCAGTCCGTTACCCAGCAGCTGCCTGAGTGCCCAGTTGACACAATCCCAAGGAAGCACACTTCTGAGAAGGTCATTCTGGGGCTAACAGTTATGCTGAATGGCCATGGCTTGTCATTCTTTAGTAAATATTGGGAAGCCATTAAGAAAACTACTCCAGAGGGTAGATAGTCTTGCTGTCTTACCATCCAGAGCTTGGCTGGACCAGCAATGCTCCCCACTGGCATATGATCTGGCTCCAGAAAGAGTGTTCATTGACTATGTTATATGTGATTGGCTTTTCATCAAGAATGGGAAAGTTTCTAAAGAATTCTCCATTTCCCGTTAGATTAAAAATAAAACAAAACATACTTCCACTTATGTTTATTTCTTTATTTGACTCTTAAATTTGTTCAATGCTTGCTTTGCTGCCCTTTACTAGGTTCATGACAGGAGTGTGTGCTTTAATGGGAACTTCCTGGTAGACAGAGTTCTTTGTTACTCCTAAGGCACCATGACTTGAAATGAGTGTAAACTTAAAAATCAGAACTACTTGGGTTTCTGTTGCATTTACTAAATTGCCTAATACCTCCTCAGAGGGTTGAGATTAAATAACATGGGTAAAATCCTTACCATGGCACCTGTATATCATAGATGCTCAAAATAGTATACTTTTTAAATACCTGTTTTTAAATCAATGCAATGGCAGGGTCCTTAACCTCAGATCAGTGGGAAACTATTTAATATTTGACTGTTTGAAGGGATGTTAGCCAGTATATATTCATTTATGTTGTCATGACAAAAATTCCAGTAGTATAGTAGCTCAAAACAATACAAGTTTGATTCTTGCTCATTTTATATCAATAAAGTACAGGTTGGGAGCTCTGTTCCACTGTGGTAGTTTGAAATAAAATGGTCTCCAAAGGGAGTGGCACTATTAAAAGATGTGGCCTTGCTGGAGTAGGTATGGCTTTGTTGGAAGAAATTTGTCACTACAAGGGTGGGCTTTGAGGTCTCATATATGCTCAAGCTGTTCACAGTGTTGCAGACCACTTCTTGTTGCCTGTAGGTCAAGATGTAAGAACTCTCAGTTCCTTCTCTAACACCATGTCTGCCTGCATGCTGCCATTCCCACCATGATGATAATAGACTGAACTTCTAAACTGTAAGCAAGCCACTCCAATTAAATATTTTCCTTTATAAGAGTTGCTGTTGTCATGATTTCTCTTCACAGCAATAGAAATCCTAACTAAGACATCCACCTCATACCCATTCAAAGACCCAGGCTAACAAAGATTTCACTACACGGACTATCACTCATTGTCTTACGAGAGCAAGGAAAAGGTAAAGTACTGCATCTCCTCCTTAAATGTGCTTTAGCATTACATACACACTGGCCAGACAGATACACATGGGCATGCACAATTTCAAAGGGACAGGAATATTATCTCCTTGTACACCCAAAAGTAGAAGAGAACACATGATTGGCAGACATGCTCACATCTCACATAGAAGGAACAGAAAGTTATCTCAACCAGAATGAGAGACTGCTATGTGATAGTTCTGACACCCCAGATGGAGAGTTTGAAGAGGGAGATGCATTGAAAATTTCTATGTAAGAGAGTGATGGGGTCAGACTTACTTGCTCATCTGTTCAATTGATTTTTTTTCTCATTGGGTGTCTACTAAGAGCAAAGCATTATTGTTGGAGTTGAAAACATGGTGCTGGATAGAGTTCTTTCCATTTTAGAGTTCAAGCTCTAACATCAGGAAAGGTATTTCAGCAGGGTCTGGGACTGGACTGGAAAAGGCCAGTTGAAACAGGAAGCAGAGATGCTGGGGAAGAGAGTGTAAAGTACAGATGAGTAACAACACTAACCTAAACAGTCACAGTGGGCTGAAGGGGAGGGGACAGAGGAAGGAAGTGACAGAACCCAGTGAAAGAGTAAAGATGTGGATTTACCAATGACTCTGTCTCCCTCTGAGACTGGGATGTCCCTGCCATTCACCCAGTCAGAACCCAGGAGTAGATGAGGTTCTAAAAAATGGTGGAGTTCACCTGTGGTGCCCTGACTTTTTCCCACATGAATTCTGGAATTCATCATAGCTATACACTGAAAAATATATTTGGAAGTAAACAGAATTAAGGAAATAGCACAGCGGTGCTCCTACAACTCATAGTGGAGTTTCAGAGGTATAGGGGATGGCAGACATGCAACAGCAATGTCCGTAGGAAAGAAAACACAGTGAGAAACACATTCAACAGATAGGTGTTCATGTGTTATAAACAACTTTGCTCATAGTAGCAATTTGTGGAGAATGTTGGTGACTAATCATTTGAGTATTTCCTGAGCTTAAAATTGCTCTTCTTCAAGAATTCAAATCAACTGAAAAAGAAAAAGTACCACCAAGGAATCTAGTTGAATTTTTTCCAGAGAAGTCACCAAAGCACTATACTGATAATTATTCTTCAATGAAAAGAGAAAGCAGTTAAGGACAGCTGGTTTCACAAATATAAAGGTTCAACCTATATAAAAGTATTTCCAGAGTGAAGACTCTCATGGACTATAGAAAATATTTAAGGAACAAAGTTTGCTTAGAAACTAAAAGTGGTAACTAATGAGACAATCACCAGGAAAACAGATTAATGTTGAAGACTTTCTCAGCAAGTATATTTAAAAAAGCAAAGAAACAGAAAAGAAGAATAAAAAGATTAAAAATTTTGGACAATCAATCCTGGAAGACCAACTGCTGACTTTTAGAAATTCTAGAAAAAAGACTGGAGGAAATTATCAACAAACAGTCCCTCAAAAAGTTAAAAAATGCAGAATAGTTTTCTAAAATACAAGGACCTTCCTTAGTGCTTACACAGTGACCACAAACAGCATTGCAGCAGACAATATGACCATGAGATTTTGTAACATCTAAATTCTAAGCATTAAACTCTGATCTCCCAGGGGGGAAGGAACCCAACATCAAGTGGGTGAGAAATGGATACTCTTTAAGAAAGAAATGAGAATCAGGATTTCATCAGAAGGTAGATCAAAGACTAAATACCAACTATCTTGATTAGGATTTCTATTGCTGTGATGATATGCAACTCTTATAAAGGAAAACATTTAATTGAGGTGACAATTTACAATTTCAGAGGTTCGGTTCATTATTATCAGGGCGGGGAGCATGGTGGCCTATAGGAAGACTTGGTGCTGGAGCAGGAGCTAAAAATTCTTACATATTGACTCACAGGCAACAGGAAGTAGTCTGTGACATTGGGAGTAGCTTGTGCATATATGAGACCTCAAAGCCCACCCCCACAATGTCACACTTCCTCCAACAAAGCCACACCTACTCCAACAAGGCCACACATCCTAATCAGGCCACTTCCTTTGGGGGCCATTTTCTTTCAAACCACCACACCAACATAAAACAAGGATTCCAGAAGAAATCATATCAAAAAAATCAATGTGAAGTTTACTTAGGCAAGGGTTTCTTTGACAAGAGGCAAAATTCACTACCTATAAAAAACATGAATATACTGGATGTAGGTAACTTTGAGACACTGCAACCAAAGTCTGTTAAAAAAAAAAAAACGAGGCTTATGACAGAATCTCAACAAGTGTATCTGGCACATGTCTTGGATCTAGAACACACAGGGTACATCTTCCAAGAACAAAAAGAAAAATTAAGAAAGTGAACTTTTAAATGGGCAAAATGATGCAAACATGGATACTTCACAAGCCAGGATACATTACTGATTAATAAACAGGGAAATGTCTAACAGGATTACTCACTAGGAAATGAAGATAATTCCAAGTAGCCATCACTACTCTCTCACAAGCATGGCTAAATTTAAAAAGGCTGACAATGCAGCTACTCATGCCCTAATAGAACAGAAGCAGAAGATACCATCTCTGGGAAATGATCCAGCCACCTGGGAGTATTTGTGACCTGCCCAGTAATTCCAATCCCAGGTATTTGAGAGAAAAGAGTACATATATCATCAAAAAGGCAAGTACAAGAATGTTCATAACAGCTTTCTTCACAGTTGCCTACATCTGGAAACAACCCAAACATCTATCAAGAGAACAGATAAACTGTGGAATACTGCACAGCATGAAAATAAATGTACAACTAATATTCACAATACATGGCAATTTTCACAGACAAAAGCATGAATAGACTGGACTTGAACAGCATTGAGAGATTGTTAGCAAAGTTCATTAGCAAAAGAAGACAAGCTTAAAAGAATGTAATTTCATATTTGAAGTATAGGTAAAGCTTCTGGGCATGTAGTGCACGCTTGTAATCCAACCACTCAGGGGGGCAAGGACAGAAAGAAAGCTCATGAGTTTGAAGACAGTCTAGTTAGTTAGTTAGTTAGCTAGCAAGACACTATTTGCAAGTAAATTGAAGAAAATAGAAAATAAAGTATTGAGTGAGGTAACCCAGAGGTAGAAACAAAAATCCCAAATAGTCTCTCTTTTGTGGATCTTCCCTCCAAATATTTAGATGTGAGTATATAACCTGGAGTAGCGCCTAAAACCAGGAAAGGACAAAGGGACAATGGCATGGGGACTCCCTAAAGAAGAGATAGTAGGACATGTGTGCTATAAAGGGGGAATGAGAAAATGGGGAGATTGAACTAGGAAGTGTATGAGTAATACACATGAATGTAGATATACATACATATATAGTTTAAATGGAATTATGCCACATGGGGTGATAACGCTCCCCCCAAGAGCCATGGATGATTCAATAAAAAGCCCCTGTGATAAGAATGATAAATATCTCTTTGAATTGTCATCAAGGGGAGTCAAAAATACTCCCCAAACAATGTGGACTATTGCCACTGGCCTCGGTTGCCTCTCAGAACATGAAGGCAAGTCCCTGTGGCTGAAGAGGTCACACACTTCAGACTCATGACTTGGAGGATAGAGATGGAACTGACCTGGACACCCTCCCTGAGAACCAGCTCTTAGCATCAAAGGTTCTGTGCAAACTGCTAGGGGGAAAAAAGAAATCGGTAGTCCTACCCAACTGTAAAGCCTATGGACCACAGCAATAGTCAGGGACACTACAGATGTCCCCAGGGGTGCAATCGTGGCATTTTTTTATCTAGGGAATAATAGACAACTGTCTAATTGAACTTAAGGTCCATTCAATGGGGAGTTCACACCTGCACTGCAAACTTAACCTGCTCCCCATGGCTGAGGAGTCATGGGCCCTTGATAAGAACCTACTCCTGCCGCTTTCCTAAGCTAACATTTCCTTCTCGAGATTTATCTTTATATCCAAACATAAGTGCAGCTCTCACTGCTCATTAAGGAAGCTTCGTTTTGCAGCAGAGACCATGACAAAAATCCACAGCTGATCAAAAGGCAGAGAACAACCGAGCATGGGCTACCCCTAATTCATAGACTTAGGAAAATCCATCTCACCACAGCTGGGAACACAGAAAGAGTCCAGCAGAGTTTCCTACAGCTCACCCCACAGAGCCTGGGGCTTGACCCTGAACAGCACAGACTAGTCTTGGGAGCTTATTTATTTCAACGTAAACTCAATGGTGGGTCAGGGAAAAAAATAAGACTATAAAGTACATTTCAACAAATTGAGTCTGCAATGTCAAAAGATATGTATGCTTCTTTGAGGGAAATTCCTCATTATCACCCATTTGTGGGCACAAAAGAGGCAGTTGTCCAGCTGCAACCAAATGTGCTTCTAGATAACTCGGGGATACAGCACACCCAAAGAACTCCAAGCACTGCTGAAAAGAGCTCCCACTATTTCGTTAGCATCCGCAGCATCGGAGTCCTCATCATGACTAGTTTACAAATCCTAACTCATTTGAAAATCAACCCAAATGTTCCCCACTAGCCATCCCCTCCTTCCTAGTAAATTTTATTAAGCAGTGAATTCACTTCAAACATTATCCACTTGGAAAATTCAGACAAAACTAGTCCAGCTCACAGTACTGTGGATTCCCCCAAAGAAATCAACATACCCTCACATTTCTTCACAGAGAAAACATCTGAGATCTGTTGTCCCTAGGATGTTACTTCCCCCAGGAAGAGATCTTGGTAACAACCTGAAGCAATGCCCTTGCAGAGAAGAGACTTAGGCACCAATAAAGTCACAGACCCCCAGCCATGTTTCCAGCATTCTAGGCTCACAGTTAAAGTCAGATATCAGGGCTGGCTCCTGAAGAGAGCCTCCTAAAGCTTAGACCAAAGTGAATCCTTCCTTCCCTGATTTGACCAGGGTAGGAGGGTATACTGGTAATAGCGGTACAGGAGCGGCTCTCATCTTTGCCCACGTGCTCTGAAAAATAGTATCCTACCCAAAGAGGATGAAAAAGTCTCTTTGAAAGTATTTATCCTGGTCTACTCAGGGATTGAAGACAAAATCCATAACACATGGGAAGGACCAATATCCCACTCACCCTGACTGATAATATCTGGTGTTCTACTTTCAAAACTATTTGCTTATAAAAGAAAAATGTGTTCCCATCTCCCATTGTCCCCCACCCCAGAGCTGATCATCTTTCCTTTCATCTCTAAGTCCTCATCTGCAAAATGAAGAACTGAGTGAAATTATTGTTGAGCTCCTAAATCATCGAGTAATAACAATTGTCAAAGGGGATCAGACACCGGAATTTCACAAGTTTATGCACACACACACAATATCACAAACATTTAACTGCTCATTCCATAGTTATTGTTTACTATAACAAATATTCTGGTCTTGAAGATGTACCCCACTTGCATGTAGCTTGCTTTCCAGCACTGGTTAAAATTAAATGACAAACAAACACATGCCTTGTGGTAATAATGGCTGCAGAGAGACATAAAGAGATGGAGACGGATGAAAAGAGTTAAGTAGAGCGTTGTATTGTGTATAGGACTAGGAACGGCCCCTTGAATGTTGTGATAATAGAGCAGAGCTCAGTAAGATGTGTAGTAGGGAACTGGGGCAAAGGGGTTCTAAGTAGGAGCAACACCGTGTCCAAAGGCACCAAAAGGACTTACCTTGACCTGTTTGGTATTCAAGGGACATCGTAAACATTAGTGCAGCCGTGCAAAAAGTCAGAACAGCATCACCAGGGGTTTGAGAGTCCTGCCCTCACTCTGGGTGAGGATGGGAAACCTCAGAAAGCTTCTGAGGTTTGGCAAGACAAGAAGACACACACATGTTATTCCCACTGTTCTCTGTGACAGAGGTTTATGTGAACAAAAAATAAAAGCAGGGAGATGAGACAGGACATTAGGGCAACAATCCAATTGAGGAATGACAATAGTTTGAACCAGGTGGGACTCATAAGCACGGGCTGTGCCTTGAAGGTAAGAGCAACTGGATCTGCTACTATGCAGTCTAGGGGTGAGAAAGAGAAGGGCCAAGGACAATGTCAAGATTTTTCATGTAAATCAACAAAAAGATGAAGTTTATGTCACTAGGGAAGATGTAGAATAAATCTATTCAAGGTAGGAGCAGCTAGGAATCTGGATGCTTAATTATAGATATGTGAGGTTCCAAGTGGCTTTTAGACACTTTATGGAAGAGTGATGCTAACCCCAGAGCTTCAGAACCTTCTCTGGAGAATTTAAATGCAATCTCCTCTGAAAAATGCTCCTATCTTTCACTGGAGAATTCCCTAGAGACCACCTGCGCAGGGGGCATGCCGGGAGACATTTAACCACCTGTTTTCCAGTGAGAGAAACAAATCCCTGATTTGCAATATCTGCCAATTTCCATGAGAGTAAATATTCCCACTGCAGTCTACCAGAGAATGCAAAGAAAGGAGAGATTTTCCCAAACTGGAGGAGCAGGGTCAGTGTGTCCCCATGGTAGCCTCTTCCCCATGCTCTGGCTCCCCTGGAAAGACTCCGAAAGGGAGGAAACAGGACTCCCCCTTGGAGGTGGGGAAGGGAGACTGATGGCTTTAAGTTGTTGCCCTTTAAACACCTTTGCAGGGCTTTGGAAACACGAATTGTGAGAAAGCCCAAGGCCCTTCTATTATAAACAGCTGCCTTATTGTAACACATAGATTTGAGATCTGACTTTAATTATCGCTAATGCAAAACAAATTTGCTCTAGAATTTCAGTGGGGGGTAGAACAGTACAGGGGAGGAAGGGATCCCTAGGCCCCGCAAGGGTCCTCAAGTCATTTATAAAAAGGAGAACATCTTTTATACTCCCCCCCAGGTTTCTGAACTCAATATTCTTTTCTGAATGAGTCAGGGGAAAGTTGAATTGCTTGTTAATTGAGGTATGGGTTTGGCGGGGGCAGGGGATGTTTTAGGCTCTAACCTGCCCAGAGAGAAGAATGACATTAGGTTTACATTAGCAAACTCTGTTGTCTGGTCAGCAGCTTAATTCTTAGGAAAGCCTTCCTTTCCTCTCCCACCCTGGATAGGGGTTCCTTATCTGCTCTACAGTTTGTAGTCAGATGGGGGTATTTTAGATGTTCATCCTGAAGCCCCACCCTGAAAGATTCAGGTTTTGCTGGTATAGGGTAAGAACAATAACCCCATTCCAATTCTAATGTGTAGCCAGGCCTGAGAATCTCACACTAGAAATTCAAGTCATGAGTGTTTGGTTGGAATCAGCCTGGTTGGCCAATCTCAGTTCTGAGAAAAGCCATCACAAACACAGATGTGGACCAGCAAGATGGAAGCCCGCAGACTGGAAACTGGCCAGGTTTACAGTTCTGTTTCTGCCATTTGATACTGGAAAACCTACAAAGCAATAAAGATTTTAGAGGACAGCTAGCCACCAGGCTAACAAAACTGAAGGGAGCTATGCCATAGGAGTTTCACCTAGGCATCCACTCAAGAAGTCACCTGCAGGACCTGAGCAAGCGTGTATATTGGGAAGAATGGCAGCCATGCTAATTACTGCTTGTAGCTAATCAAAGCTGGGTAAGGAATGCCAGAGTGACAAAGGCTAGGTCCAGTGATGTGCCCCAAATGGAATCTGTGTTTGGCACAGAGGGTCAAATTGATACACGGTCTTCACTTTTGGCAGTTCTCCACCATTGTTGAGTTTCCTGCTTATTCTATCTTATAAGAATGGAGCAGAACTAACGCTCTTCAACCCCCCCCAATTTGGCATTGACTCTGACTAAATAAGTCAAATGATGTTTAAATGGCCCAGGCTTCTCAGTTATCCGCAGTCAGTGGTCAGTGGTACCAAAGCTCTCACAATGGAAGGCTGCATTGTCTCTTCCTTTGCCTGTCTTTTCAATCAGAGCAATCCCATCACCTCTCTCCAGCACACGCATCCATGTCCTTGATGCCATGGGGGCATCACAAGAACAAAGAACACACACTAGCAAAGAGGCAGAAATGGACGCAGGGACGAGTGGTCCGTGGAAAGATCACAACAACACAAGAACAAGCTCATAGGAAGGCTCTTCAATCAATGGGTGCTGCCTGGCCCAAGGGCATCCCACAGGATGAGCTGCTGACACACCTGCAGGGCAGAGTCCCTGAAGAAGCCTCCAATGTCCTCAGGAGGCAATGGCTGTTTCCACCCTGTGTACCAGAGAGCATCCAGTCTAGCTACATTTTGGGGGGAAGTTAGAGGCCAGAGAGCTGAAATGCCAGCAGTAGCAGAGGCTTTGAACTCAAGGAAAGCATACAGAATGGAAGCTTTGTCTTTTAAATCTCTCACAGAATAATAATGTAAAAGAAAGAAATGGAGGAAGGGAGGAGAAAAGGAGGGAGGGAAAAAAGGAGAGAGAGAGAGAGAGAGAGAGAGAGAGAGAGATCTCCAAAGGGAGAGAGGGGAAAGACCCATCACCGAGGTGGGAGGTGGGTTAGAGCCGCCTCCGCAGCGCGCTAGCCATATCAATGTCGGTTACCAGTGACCCAGACACAACACGTGCAGCTTGCATTGACTTTTACTAGACTGTTTACTTTTATTCGTCCCATTTCATAACCTGCAGCGACTGGAAGAACAGATTAAAGAACCTGACAAAAACAGGATGCGACGGATGTTTTTACATGTTGGTTTCATGTAGGCAGTAAGAGAATTATTTGTGACAGGGGTTAAGAAAGTAGAGAGAGGAGACGTGGAAGGGAGGGAGCGAGGGAGGGAGGGGGTAGGGAGGATGAATATGAATTTTCAGAAACAGATCAAGCAAAAGACACTTGTGAAAAAATGAAAGCAAAAAAGCAGCCGGGCCCAGCCTGGATCTGTCCTGTGCGGCCTCGAGGCGCAGCCCGCCGACGGGCCCGTTTTGCAATCGGCCAGCCCGGAGCACGCCCGCAGTCACCACGATCTTTCGAAATCTCCGAGGGCTGCTTTCCCTGGCGCCCACGTCCGGGCACCCAGGCAGCGCCCCTATCAGAAAGGCGGGCTGCCCAGCCTAGTGTTGGGCAGACGGCTAGGGCCAGTGCCCGGGAGGGCAGCTTACAACACACAAAACCTTGCCGCTCTAACAGGCAAAGCAGCAGTGTTGGGGGGGGAAGGTGTCCACAGGGTCACATATACCTACCTCACGTCTACCAAGAACTCTTTGCTAATAGTTTCCTCCCCTAACCCTTTCTATGGGTTTGGACTTTGGACAAGAAGACTTCTCATGAATCACCGAAGTGACTCGAGCAACTGGAGCGCAAGCTGCACAATCACCACTATTAAAAAAAAATCCTGCCCGGAGACTAATTGTAATAAAACAAATCCATTTTTAGAATTTTAGAAGCTAAACTTCAAAAATTGTGCTCTTTAATCCACGTCAGAATTTAAATCGCTTGTGGACGGCTTATCTTTCCACAGAAAGTTAACAGGATGAACGAGGCAAAGTGGAGAAAACTGCAAAGTCCTTAAACCACTTCGGGGCTAATAACTTGTCCCTTTTCTCCTTTTTCGCGGGGCTTAGGGAGAGGGGTGGAAGGAGCATCCACCAACACTACCTCCCTTTAAAAATCTCAGTACCCACATTTCCAAGTTTGGGCAAAGTTTCTGAAACCACGTCCCCCAGCCACCCAAGAAAATTCGGTATCTCCCATCCCCCACCCAAGTCATTTTTTTTTTTAAAGTCACCAAAAGATATGGAAGGAAGACAGGTTAGATTGCTAGGAGGTCGACTGTAATCTCCAGGCGACAGATGCTCGCCCTTCTCCCGAGCCAACCAGGGGAGATAACATCTAAAGTCATTATGACCAGAACTTGGAGCATCCACCCCTAACTAGTGAGATTCCAGCTCACCCACTCAGGCCCTTTCCTTTTGGAGGATAACCCGGCTCTAAACTCTGTTCTCTATCCTCAAGTGTCACTGCTTCAGTCCTTTCCCCCTACTCCCGGAGTAGCCGAGTGATTCCAACGTCTTCCGAGAGCAGCGTCAGTCAGAACAGACCAAGTCGAGACGACAGAAAAGTAGAACCCCTGCCCCAGCCAAGCCTCCGGGCGCATCCCCCTCCACTCACCCTGGGCGCTGCGGTCCTCCATGAACTGGCAGAGTAGCAGCAGCAGGAGGCAGAGCCCGCCGGGCTGGTGC
>LOJH01044091.1:0-10983 GCA_001685095.1 Ellobius talpinus | reverse complement strand
CATGGTGGCTCATAACCATCTGAAATGAGATCTGATGCCCTCTTCTGGCCTGCAAGCAGAGACACAGACAGAATATTGTATACATAATAAATAAATATTTTAAAAAAAGACTTACTGTAGCATGATTAATGAAAACCCAAAGACAGATATTGGGGTTCAATCTGAAGGTCAGGAAAGCAAAACAGCCAGCTACTGGCTCTTACCTTTACCTCAGTATGAAATGGCGATCCTGCCTCCAGGAATCTCAGAATGAGACTGTGAGACCTGTCTCCTCCCATTTTATAATCCTCTCTAGGCTGGGATTAAAGGCATGCACCATTACTGCCTGGTTTGTAAGGTAAACTAGTGTGGCTACTGGGATTAAAGGTGTATGTTATTGTGGCCTGCTCTGTAAGGCTGACCAGGGCAACTGTTTTACTCTCTGATCCTCAGGCAAGCTTTATTAAAATACAAATGAAATATCACAACTTATTATTTGTATTCGTGTGCTTTGAACTGTTTTTTCAATGAAAAACATTTTTACATCTTTTTATTCATTTTTTAGACAAGTCTCATGTTGTCCAAGCAGGCCTCTATGTAGCCAAGAATGACCAACTTTTGATCCTTGATCCTCTTACATCGTTTTTCTCAATTATGAAACCAGGCATGGTGGCACACACCTTTAATCCCAGAGGCAGGTGAGAGTTTGAGGCCAGCCTAGTCTACATAGCAAGTTCTAGGACAGTCAGGACTACACAGAGAAATTGTCTCAAAAAGAAATTTTTTTTAATTATGTGTGTGTGTCCACTGTGCACACAGCCACACCTGGGAAAGCCAGAAGAGGGTGTCAAATCCCCTGGAGACGGGGTTACTAGTGTCATGCCCAAATCTGCCAAGTCCCACCAAAGCCTACAAGGAGACAGTCCCATATGTAAAAGCAAAGAGCCTTTATTTTAATCAAGTTTGCAAACTCGGTCTCTCCGCATATCCAATGTATTGGAATAAACAGAGAGTCCTGAGCTCAGAATTGGGTTTTTATAGTAGTAAAGGTGGGGGTGAGGGGTTTCTGAGGTTTAGGAAACCTGATTGGCTGACACTTGTCTAGGGGTGTCCTGGTGAGGTGTGTTGGCAGGTGATCCTATCTATAGCGGTTGGAATGCTAGGCATTTCCTTTGGATGGTCTGTTCTTGGGTGGAGGTCAGGTAATCNCAAAGAGCCTTTATTTTAATCAAGTTTGCAAACTCGGTCTCTCCGCATATCCAATGTATTGGAATAAACAGAGAGTCCTGAGCTCAGAATTGGGTTTTTATAGTAGTAAAGGTGGGGGTGAGGGGTTTCTGAGGTTTAGGAAACCTGATTGGCTGACACTTGTCTAGGGGTGTCCTGGTGAGGTGTGTTGGCAGGTGATCCTATCTATAGCGGTTGGAATGCTAGGCATTTCCTTTGGATGGTCTGTTCTTGGGTGGAGGTCAGGTAATCTCAGCTTGTGGTTCCTCCAGCAACAAGGAATTGCCTCAGGGTAAACTACAGAGACTCAGGCCTCCATTTAAATTTATCGATGGCCAAGTTCTACTCTGGCAGGTGATAATGGTTGGAAGTAAGGAACTTCCTTTGGGTGACCCGCCCATACTTAGGCTGGCCCCCACAACTAGCAGGTCAGCAGCCCATCTTGGGACCCAAACTTGGGTTCTCTAGAAGGGCAGCAGTCAGTTCTTAATCACTAAGAAATCTCTCCAACACCCCATTTATAATTTTAAGAGAAAAGATTAAAATAACTTCACCTCCCAAACATAATCTTGTAATAGCAAAGTGAGTGTGGTCTTTTTCAAACAGCCATAACAAAATAAAACAACTTATATGCACAGCTAGTTCAGAGGATGGGAAGCCTCATGAATTTGAGACTACCCTGGGGTACACAGTGAGATGCCATCTCAAAAACCATAGGGCAGTCGTATGGTCTTGCAAGAAAGTAGCTGCTGCCAAGCCTGATGACTGTTTCTACAATCTGCATGGCATGAGAAAAGCAACTCTCACAGGTTGTCCTCTGAACCATACACAGTAAATATAAAGATTCCTAAATAACAGCACAAACCAACCTTTGAAATATTGAACATATTAAGGGAAAATTACTTTTACAATTTGCAACTTTCAATAATGTATCTCATTGGGGAACATCCTCATATTACATTTTATTTCCTTGTGCATACAGGGAGGGGGGCTCATGTGGAAATCAGAGGACAGCTTGTGGGAGACAATTCTTTCACCATGTAGGACCAAGAGAATCAGGTCATTAGGCTCAGCAGGAATACCCTTTACCACCAAGCCATTTTGTCAGCCCATCATAGTTCTTTACCCATTATCTCATGTTCAACAAGTAGAAAGCCAGTTTCTCAACAAGAGTGAGTCAGCAAAGTTCTTCAACATGGGTGACTGGGGATTAGCTTAGTCAGTAGAGCATTGGCCTAGCACAGTCATGGTTTTAAACTAGTGCACCAACTGAAACCAAAGAACCCTAATCCAGGCACTTGAGAGATGAAGACAAAGATCAGAAGCTCAAGATCACTCTCAGCTGTACAAGAGAGCTTGAGGCCAGCCTGGGAATGTAGACCCTTTCCAGGAAAGGGGGGGGAAATTAAGGGTCTAGAGATGAGGCTTTATGATAGAGGCTTGCTTGCATTACAAGGTCCTGGCCCATCATCACCAAATCAAACAAAAATACCCTTCACGTGCATTTTGATTAAATATCTTTATTTTTAAATGTCATTTAGTGTATATGTGTGTGTGTTTATGTGTGTACGAGCTCCATGCTGCACATATGAAGGACAGACAACAGATTTTGGGAGTTGTTTCTCTCCTTCAGTCACAAGGGACCAAGGGATCAAACTCAGGTACTCAGACTTGGCAGAAGCCTGTTTAGGAACTCAGCCATCTCACCCATTTTTAAGCTCAAAAGCTTTTCCTTCCTTTACAGAGTTCCAAAAATAATACGAACAAATATTTGCATGTTTTAAAGTGTACTCCAATAGTATTTTGTCAAATTATTTCTTCAGCCGCTTCTTTAGGTTCTCAAGGTGCTCCACACCAACATCTTGTAATTCAAGTACCAAGGCTTTATGTGAAGAAGGATCAAATAAAATAGTCATTAGGCAACACAAATCTATCAGATCTCGCTGACATTTTTGTAACCCTTTTAGGAAGTTTTGATATTTAAGAGGGTCTTTTTTTAATTGCTTCATTTCTGGTACTGAAAAGCCTATCATACTGGTAAGTATTTCATCTATAAAGTCCACATCTAGATAGGCAGTGCCATCAGAAACCTTTGCAGTCACACACCAGCAGCCACCAGAGCTTGAGAGATTCCCAGTCAAAGTGACAATAAATGCTTTGACTGTCACAGTGGTGACTTCCTTTGGCTTCTTAGCCATTAGAACAGACAAATAGATAAAGGGTGGAGAATGTAAGTCAATGTCAATAGAGAGGTCAGTATTATTCTCAACTGTTCTTGAAGACCAAGCCTGTAAAGAGGAGCCATTTTCATTAGAAACCTCTGAACTCTTTTCTGATAGACAGGTTCCTAGTTTTCTGTTTAACATTTTATTACTGGAGCAATGTTCATCTGAACTGTCAATGTTTTGCTCTGTTGTATTACTGACTTCTAAAGTCTCACTGTCATCTGTAAAATCATGGGCTAAGAGTCTCTTATGATGGTCTCTCGCAGATGGACAGCTAAAATATTTGTCTTTGTGAACTATTTGTTCAGATAATTTTTTTTCATTGCAATTGCTGTTTCCTTGTTTATTAATCAAAGGAGTGTGGTTCAGAGTATTAAGTTTGTGTGAAAATATCTCTACACATTTATCTGTGTTTTTCTTCAAAGTTAATGGTTGTAATGCTTTTGTTTCCATTTGTTCTTTCTGGACAGTTTCCTCTAAAAGCAAGACCTCTTCCAGTGAGAAGTCATCAAACTCTCCACTAGTGAAATGCACAGATTGGTTTGGCTTCTCCTTGTGCTTTGAAGAAATATTACATCCAGGCTCAAAACTAGACTGAATTGTGGGAGTGGGAGTTGAGGAGCTGCCTGTGCTGAAACAGCTTCCTTCCGTGGGTGATGTATCATTGCTTGCTGCAGGCTCTTCACTTTCATAGAGACTTGCCAAGAGTTCTTCATCTGAAGGTCCTGAAACAGCATCTAATCCCCCTGAAACTCTGGGCACACTGTGATCAGAATTACTTGGTACAACTGAAACTGTAGGATCAAGTTCACCAATTAATCTTGCAAGTACTTTTTCTTGAGCATATTCTTCTGAAAGACCATCTACCTCACCCCCTAACACCTTCACATTTTCTGGTTTCAACAAGAGAACACCAAGACGGAATGAAATGCGTCCATGAACCAAAATTTTTGTACCTGGAGGAAGACCACCATGGAGAGCTGGAATAGACTGATACTCCATCCCTTGAATTTGAGTGACACCATCCGTGAGCTGTAGCATCAGCAACCGGGAAGGCCTTGCTTCCCATGGTTTTGGAGTAATCTGTGTTTCAACTGAAACTAGATCATTGGTTGTATTCTTTCCTCTCAGCTTTTGTATCTGGGAATATGCGGGCTGACTTACATCAACCAAAGAATTGATCTGTAGAGCATAAAATCCATTCAGTTCTCCCTTTGGAATTTCTAAAATGTTATCAGGTAAGAGAGGATATTCCAAGTCTCTCAGGTCAGTAAGAAGCCACTGCTCCAACACCTGTTTGTTTATTTGTGCTTGGCTCAAATTAACATTATTTTCTTCTTGGATCCAGTTAACACAAGCTTCCAGCCACATTAGAGGCACTTTAACATGCCATGTTGCCAAAAGCCAGGTTTCAACTCTTAATACATCACTAGTTAAACTCATTTTTTAAAATAGGAGCATACACATCCACCTGAAAACAAATAGAAAAGAGATTCAATAAACTTAGTTATATTTGTTTCTTTTAAACAAGAACATCTATGTCCACTTGATTCCCTAGACTTAAATACAGCACCTCTGCCTCTCAAATCCACAGGCAGGCCTGATTACTTACCATACCCTTCACACCTTTCTCTCCAGCGCTAAAAACTACTTGACTTTCTACCCAGTCAATACGCAAACCTTACAAGTACTAAGAATGAGGGAAAACAAAATGTTTAAGAGCTAGCTTTGACAAGGTAAAGGCTACACTGACCTAACGTCAGTACTTGAACTTCTCTGACTCAGTATTTTCATCAGTATCACCACCTGTCTTACAGGGCTGTTCAAAGACTGATATGCATAAAGGGTAAATGTCAGATCTTTGAAAGACAGTCATTACTATATCTTATTATTTTCTCAAAATTATAATCAGATTCATTTTTTATCACCCCTTCCCCCCTTTTTTTTCAAGGTCTGATCATTTATTTACCCTTATAGACTTATTTTTGACTGGACTCAGACTTAGAAGTAGAAGCTCTCAGTGAGAATAGCCTTCACCTCTTGGCAATCTGTTCCTCAGTGGCAACATGGGCCAGGAATTCTTCATGGCCTCAGGTGGCTTCACAGGCTACTCATATCAGGCTGTTCCTCTCCACCCTCACATCTCCAGATCTGCCTCTCTTTACAGTGCTCACGCTGTTCTGCTTCTTTCCCATCTCTCCACCCCATATTTGTATACAGTAGTGACTTGTGCCACAGGCAAGCCATGTGTTGGGTGGGGTCTCTAGGTGTGTTCCTGCCTACTCTGTGTGGTGGTGGGTGGAGCCTATGTGTGTCTTCAAGTGTTTGTCCAACCCAAAGCTTCCAAAGAAAATCAATCTCTGGCCAATGTTAGACACAGCACGGCAAAACTGTAATTCAATATAGAGTTGTCCAGTCTCATAGCTGAATCACCACAACCACCAATGATGAGAAGTCAACCCAGCAGGACACATCCAGTCAGTTGTGGGTCTCCATTCTGCAGGCACGTCTCTTCCTCCTGGGCTAGGACATGGCTCTGGGAGTCACGGTGACTCATATGGTGGTCGGTTTTCTCAAGGGAAAACTCGCAGGCCAACTAGTGGTTGTGTCTGTCGCTGACTCTCTTGATGAGCTGTGTATTTCACCTTTTCCCAAGGAGCAAGAACAGCAATTGCCTTCCACGCCTCCTGTGCACCTCATTTGACAGCGCACAGCGCTCATCTTTTGTGTCTCTGCCATCTACTCACTTCCCTCGTCTCGGTGCTTTCCAGCATGCAGGATGATCCTAAGTCATGGTGTCTGCCAGGAGCTAGCACCGCTCTCATGCTGTCCTCACGGCCAGGTCTCACCTCATCAGGCTAGAAAGGCACCAGAGCTCTCATTCTTGGGAGAAATTAGGGCCCTGGCCAAAGATTCAGCTGCCTCAGTCACTGCCGAGACCTGGAGCCTGACGTTCTGGTTGCAGTGGTCACTAAGGCCATCATGATTCTCCAAATAATCACACGCTATTAATTTAAATTTTACTTAAATAATGTTCACTAGGTTCTTTTGAAAGCTATAATTAACTTCCTATTTTAACAATTAAAATTTATATATCTATGGTTGGCCACCTACCTCTCTGGGCAGTTATTGAGAAGTCTTACTTGTTTTCCTAAATATTCTCAACTGTGCTGTCAGTAATACTTAAATCTGAATTTCTCAGTGGGGTGGTGATGGTACATACCCTTAATACCAGCACTTGGGAGGTACAGACAGGTGGATCTCTGTGAGTTCAAGCCCAGCTTGGTCTACAGAGTGAGTTCCAGGACAGGCTCCAAAGCCACAAAGAAACCCTGTCCCAAAAAACCAAAGCACAACAAAAAATAAACCTCTCAGTATAATAGTACAATAGCAAAGTACTAAAGACAAATCTCTCTCTCCCACACACACACACATTATTTGTTCCTTCTAGAGATGAAGACACTAAAGAGACAGAACTTATTTAAGGTTTAACATGCCCATAAGAAAACTTACTTCGCAGAACAGCATGAACTCTGATGACAGGATTTCAAGCTAGGTGCCCAGTGGAGTACTCAAAGCCTCTACTGCAGAGAAATGACCCTGGGAGGAAAGACAAGCAGCAGTAAAGGATTCTAAAACGAATTAAAGACTCATTGTCCTATTTCCATGAATCTAAGAGTATGATCGTATAGTTCTGGGGACTCTTTAACAGTCAAGGTAAAACGGAAACAATATAGGCTAGAAATGAGCAGGAGACTCTCTGTGAGTTCAAGGCCAGCCTGGTCTACAAAGTGAGTTCCAGGACAGCCAGGACTCCACATAGAAACACTGTGTTGCAGGGGGAAGGGAAGGGGAGAATAGGGTGAGATAAACAGAAACAAGCTGTTGAGAGAAAGTTACTTTTTAGACCTGTTTCCTCATTTCATTTCTAAACTCAATGGGTCGTGAAAGCATGATAGAAGAGAATTAATAAAGTAAATTAGTGCAGTGTGTGATGGAGCGGTTCAGAGAAAAATGTAACATACTACCATCACTTGTGTATCTGGAGGGAGCGCACCTATACCACGGTACCCATGCAGAAATTTGCACAACTTGCAAGAGTTGGTGCTCTCCTACCAGGTGGGTTCTGGTGACAAAACTGGTTTCAAGCTGGGTGGCCAGTGCCCTGATCTGCCAAGCCACCTTGAAGAAGGCAAGCATAGCAGATAGTTTAGCCCAGGACCCCACCTGGTTTTGGTAAGACACACCCCAACTCCTAAAGAATTATATTACCACAGTCACAGTAGGTAACAGCTCAGTAGGATGGCACAATTTCCCATTAGCTGATAGACAAAGAACAGCCGCAGAGTCTTAAGAACCCCTCAATACAGGCAGAGAAACAACTTTGGATGTCTCTTAAACTGAACGTTAACTTGTAACACACATTCTTACTTTCTAGAACCAATATTAAAAGAACAATCAGAGGCATGCCTTTAATGGTGGCACATGCCTTTAATCCCAGTACTCAGGAGGCAGAGGCAGGTGGATTTCTGTGTTCCAGGACAGCCAGGGCTGTTACACAGAAAAACCCTATTTCCAAAAACAAACAGGAAAACACACCCAATTAGAAATAAAGATAAGGCAAGAACAAGGTATAGCTAGCTCTGGGGCCCTGGGTTCAATCTCCAGGACTTACGAAAGGGGAAAAGGGAAGACTAGAGGGAAAAAAGATATGAGAACAATCATGTCAATGTTCATGTTTTTATATTAGAGGGATTTTGAATGTTATCTAGAAAAAAATCTGCATCATGTTCATGAAATAGAAAGCTGTGTAATCTTAGAGTTTTTAAAATGTCAAGTATGCCTGGGCATATGCTCGAGTGCAGGTGCCAAAGAGGCAAGGTGTCAGATCCCTGGAATTGAGTTAAACTCCAATCCTCTGGAAGAGCATTAGATGCTCTGAACCTCCGAACCAGCCCTCCAGACCCTGAAGGTTTTTTCTTTCTTTTTCTTTCTCTTTTAAGACATGATTTCTCTGTATAAGTGCCCTGGCTGTTCTGTAACTCACTTTGTTGACCAGGCTGGCCTCAAACTTGGAGAACCATCTGTCTCTGCCTTCCAAATGCTGGAATTAAGGTGTGCGCCACCATACCCAGCTCTGAAGAGGTTTTTAGGGACTACTTAATGACATGAAAATATGTTCATGTTTTCTTAGTATAGTAGCCACATACAAAATTACAGAACTTAACCTTCCCTGCTTTTACAGTAAGAAAAAAATATTTGCATTAACCTTTGTGCCTGATAGATTTGGCTGTCCGTGCAAATCTTCATTCTAAATCCTAACTACTAGGAATGATCAGAAGAGAATAAAGTAGAAAGGTTCCATTACTTGTCACTAAGGCTTAGGCATATCTGGCTCAATGATTTTCAATCAGCTTCAAATGTTTTTAACAGGAAAGCAGCATCCCTAGATGGTGTATGACTCCCAACCAATAGCTGAGATTCTAAAGCACCAACAAAAATCTACATCCACTTTATGGGTATTATTTAAAAAACAAAAGTTGGGCCAGTAAGACGGCTCAGCAGATAAAGGTGCCTGCCACTAAGTGTAATGACTGAGCCCACTGCTACTGTCCCACATGGTGGAACAGAGAGCCAACTCCTCCACAAGACTGCCTTCTGGCTTCCACTTATAGTCTGTCTGTCTGTCTCTCTCTCTCTCTCACACACACACACACAACGTAATTAAAGCATTTACTCTTTAAACCCACTTTAACTTGTTAAAGACTTCAAAGAATTTCAGAATTTTGAAAAGGTACTTCAAAAAAATCAAGGATGAAAAATTGTTATATTTTCTGGGCAGTGGTAGTGCACGCCTTTAATCCCAGCACTCAGGAGGCAGAGGCAGTCGGATCTCTGTGAGTTTGAGGCCAGCCTCGTCTACAAAGTGAGCTCAAGGACAGCCAGGACTTGTTACACAGAGAAACCCTGTCTTGGGGGGGGTGTTACATTATGGTTGACATAAAGTAAGAATAATAAGAGCTGTCTGTGCATCCTCCAAAACCCAATATAAGGAAACATGAAAGAAAATTCCATTTAGGAGTCTACAACCCAGCTGTTATGTGGCCTTGGATATGGTTCTTATCCTCAGTACTTTTTAGATTCTGTGTGTGTGTGTGTACACATGCACGTGGAGATTAGAGACAGATTTGAGAGTCTGCTCTCTCCTTCCACCACATGGATTCTGGGGACAGAATTTACATCATCAAGCATGGCCTCAGCAAGAGCACCTCTACTCACTGATTCCTCTCATCCCCACCCCCGCCTTCACGTTTTTTTGGGTTTTGTTTCTTGAGACAGCCCTTGGCTGACCTTGAACTCACAAAAGCACTAGTTTCAGCCTCTCAAGTGCTAGGATTAAAGGCAGGAACAACCACACCCATGAAACAAAGATAACCACAACTTACTCCAAATAGCATTTAACATACAGTAAAGAACTCAGGATATGGTACCTATAGTATTTTAAATGTTATTCCAGCTAGCTCCTGTACAGTTACAATTATATTAAATCCCAGGTAAGTAATACTGGCTCTAAAACATTAGCCTATACAATTTAACCATTAACCCTTGATGTACCTTGGTGTCACTAAATGAAGAGGACTGGCACAGTGCCCAAATCAAGGGCCATGCCACCAAGCTGTATATCCAGTCCTGACAGGGCTTTTAATAATGAACTGAAAACGGCCAACCTTCAAAGAGAAAATGAAAGATGGAGGCAAGGCAAACTTTCAGTTACGCAAAGAGGAAACCTAAAAAGACAAAACCAAACGAGTATAGCTGAGGTTAGAGAAAGTAACTTTCCACTAGCGTCTACTCAAGATAGTTCCAGTAGTTTCCTTTGGATTCCCACTAGAAAAAAAAAAACGGCGCAACAGAAATACTAATTTTAGCTGGGTGTGGTGAGCATGCCTTTTATCCCAGCCCTTAGGAGGCAGAGACAGGAGGATCTTTATGAGTTACAGAATGAGACCCTGTCTCAAAAACAATTAAAAATTGTGGGTCAGGTGTGGCGGCACACACCTTTAATCTCTGCATCTGAGAGGCAGGGGCAGGAGTATATCTGTGAGTTCGAAGCCAGACTTGCCTACGTAGTAAATTCCGTGGCAGCCAGGGCTACACAGACTGTCTCAAAACCTTTCTCACGTCCACTCGCACTTCATGCCTCACCAAATCCTCAATTCCCAGTTTTCCTCTGCCAAGTAAGTAAAAGAACGCAACGACCATAAATAGCGCTCCTTAGAAGGATGCAGGCATAGATATCCGGAGATCATTCAAGGGTCAGGACACGGGTGGACCAGCACGGAAGCCTCAATGATTAGGACGGCTTCCAGAGACCGACATCTTGCCGTCCCAGCAAGAGTCCGGAGCAGTGGGTGAAAACGGAGGGAACTACCGAAGCCGGCCCTTCCCCAAGTAAGGCGGCCACACCGTCTCCGAGCTTCCTGCGGGAGGAGTGCTGCACCGACGCGCGGGGGTCTACGTCGTGTTCTGCGCTCTGCATTTTATGGGGCCA
>LOJH01044088.1:2244-13865 GCA_001685095.1 Ellobius talpinus | reverse complement strand
TAAATGTGCCACATTTTCTTTATCCATTCTTTGGTTGAGGGTCATCTAGGTTGTCTCCAGTTTCTGGCTATTATGAATAAAACTGCTATGAACACAGTTGAGCAAGTGTCCTTATGATAGGATGGAGTATCCTTTGGGAATATGCCCAACATTAGTATAGCTGAATCTTGAGGTATATCCATTCCAACTTTTCTGAAAAACTGCCATATTAATTTCCAAAGTGGCTGTACAAGTTTGCACTCCACCAGCAGTGGAGGAATGTTCCCCTTGCTCCACATCCTCACCAGAATGAACTGTCACTTCTGTATTTATTATTAGCCATTCTGACAGGTATAAGATGTGCATTTCTTTGATGACTAAGGATGTTGAAAATTTCTTTAAGTTATTCTTGGCCATTTGCAATTCCTCTGATGAGAATTCTGTTTCCATCTGTACCCCATTTTTTAATTGGATTATTTGGTATTTTGTTGTCTAGTTTCTTGTGTTCTTTATATGTTTTGGAGATCAGCCTTCTTTCTGATGAGGGGTTGGTAAAGAGCTTATCCCATGCTGTAGACTTTGGTTTTGTCCTATTGATAGTGTCTTTAGCTTTACAGAAACTTTTCAGTTTCATGAGGTCCCATTTATTAATTGTTTATCTTAGTACCTGGGCACTAAGTTGTCAGGAAACTGTCTACTGTGCCACTGCATTCCAGGCTACTCCCCACTTGCTCTTCTGTCAGGTTCAGTATATCTGGCATTATGTTGAGGACTTTGATCCACCTGGACTTGAGTTTTGTGCAGGGTGATAGATATGGATTTATTTGCATTCTTCTACATGATGACATCCAATTAGATCAGTACCATTTGTTGAAGATACCTTCCTTTTACTAGCGTATATTTCTGGCTTCTTTATGAGCAATCATGTGTCCATGGGTGTGCGGATACATGTTTAGGTCTTTGATTCAATTCTATTGGTTCACCTGTTTTTATGACAGTACCACAAGGTTTGTGTTCCTATAGCTCTGTAGTACAGCTTGAAACTGGGGTGGTGATAACTCCAGAAGTTCTTTTATTGTATAGGACTGTTATAGTTATCCTGAGTTTTATTTTTACATATGAAGTTGAGTATTATTCTTCCACGGTCTGTAAAGAATTGTGTTGGAATTTTTATGAAGATTGCTTTGAATCTGTAGTTTGCTTTTGGTAAGATAGCCACTTTTATATGTTAATCCTGTTGATCCATGAGCATGGGAGATCTTTCCATCTTCTGATATCATTTCCAATTTCTTTCTTCAAAGACTTTAAGTTTTGTCATACATGGCTTTCACTTGCATGGTTATAATTACCTCAATATATTTTATATTATTTGTGGCTCTTGTGAAGGTGTTATTCCCTGATTTCTTCTCAACCCATTTGTCATTTGTATATAGGAGGCCTGCTGATTTTTTTGAGTTAATGTTTTATCCAATCACTTTGCTGAAGGTGTTTATCACCTGTGGGAGTTCCCTGGTAGAATACTTGGGGTTGCATATGTAAACTATCATATCATCTGCAAATAGCAATACTTTGACTTCTTTCTTTCCAATTTGTATCCCCTTGATCTCTTTTAATTGTCTTATGGCTCTATTGAGAACTTCAAGTACTATAATCAATAGATATGGAGAGAGTGGACAGCCTTGTCTTATTTCTGATTTTAGTGGAATTACTTTGAGTTTCCCTCCATTTAATCTGATGTTGGCTAGGGTTTGCTGTATATTGCCTTTATTGTGTTTAGATGTGTTCCTTATATCCCTGATCTCTCCAAGACTTATCATAAAAGAGTGTTGAATTTTTTTCAAATGTCTTTTCTACATCTAATGAGATGATCATGGAGTTTACTTTTTTTTAAGTTTGTTTATATGGTGAATTGCATTGACAGATTTTCGTATGTTGAATCATCCACACATATCTGGGATGAAGCCTACTTGATTATGGTGGATGATCTTCTTGATGTGTTCTTGGATTTGGTTTGTGAGGATTTTATTATTTTTGGAACAATGGTCATGAGGGAAGTTGGTCTGTAATTCTCTTCTTTGTTGAATCTTTGTTTGGTTTGGGTATCAGGGTAACTGTAGCCTCATAAAATGAATTTGGCAATGTTTCCTCTGTTTCTATTTTGTGGAATCATTTGAGGAGTATTGAAATTAGTTCTTTGAAAATCTGGTAGAATTCTGTGCTGAAGCCATCTGGCCCTGGGTCTTTTTTGGTTAGGAAACTTTTAATGTCTGCTTCTATTTCACTAGGGGTTATAGGTGTGTTTAAATTGCTTATCTGGTCTTGATTTAACTTTGGTAAGTGGTACCTATCAAGGAAATTATCAATTTCTTTTAGATTTTTCCAATTTGGTGGAGCACAGCTTTTAAAAATATGTCCTTATGATTTCCTGGATTTCCTCGGTGTTTGTTGTTATGACCTTCTTTTCATTTCTGATTTTGTTGATTTGGATATTCTCTCTGTGTGTGTCCATTCATTTGGATAAAGTTTTGTCCATCTTGTTTATTTTTCTCGAAGAACCAACTCTTTGTTTCATTGATTCTTTGTATTGTTTTCTTTGTTTCTATTTTATTGATTTCAGCCCTGTGGTAGTTTGAAAAAAATAACCCCCAAAGGGAGCAGAACTGTTAGGAAATGTGGCTTTGTTGGAGTAGGCATGGCCTTTTTGGAGAAAGTGTCACTGGGGAGGGTGGCTTGAGGTTTTCCATACCACCATATACGTTCAAGCCACACCCAGGGTCTCAGACCACTTCCTGTTGCCTGTGGGATCAACATGTAGCTCTTCCTGTACTCTCAGCTCCTTCTCCATCACCATGTCTGCCTGCATGCTGCCTTGTTTCCCACCATGACAATAATGGACTTAACCTCTGAACTGTAAGCAAGCCACCCAATGAATATTTTCCTTTGTAAGAGTTGCCTCGGTCATGGTGTCTCTTGACAGCAACAGAAACCCTAACTAAGACAAGCCCTTAATTTGGTTATTTTGTGCTGTCTACTGTCATTCAGTATGCTTACTTCTCTTTGTTCTAGAGCCTTCAGGTGTGCTGTTATGTTGCTAGTATGAGATCTGATCAATTTTTTTTGTAGACCATTAGTGCTATGAACTCTTTCCATACCACCATTTTCGTTGTGTTCCATAAGTTTGGGTATGCTGTGTATTCCAGAATTTCCTCAATTTGGGTTTTCTTTATTTATTATCTTTCCATTTTTCAGGCCTTTAACAGTTTTATTCATTTCCTTCCATTGCTCCCCTTACACCCCAAGGTTTTTTTTTTAAAGGATTTCTTCATTTCCTTGCACATTTGTTTGTGTCTTCCTGGATCTCTTTAAAGAATTTATTAAGTTCCTTTTTAAGGACCTCTATCATCTTCATACAGGTGGTTTCAGCTCTTTTTCTTGTGTTTCTGCTATTTTGTGATACTCAGGGCCTGCTGTGGTGGGATAGCTGGGCTGTAGTGGAAACATCTTGTCCTGGCTATTATTGTCTGTGTCTTTATGTTAGCATCTATTTATCTGGGATTGTGATGATTAAAAAAAATAAAAAGTGTTTAAGCCCAGTACCTCAGAACTCTGAGGGAACTTGCCCTCCCTGGCCAAAGGTTTCATCCTCTGTTCCCTAACACCACAGCAGCAAGTGTCTTTGGACACACATAGGGCTTACTCCCCAGGTCAGAAGCCATGTTTCCTGTGCATTGATACCCCACACACTAGTGTTTCAGAATCCTTGCTCCCAAGGTCAAAAGCCACGTTTCTTGGTTTTTGTTTCCTCTCTGGTTTTTCAGAGACTGTAATGGCTATGGGTTGTCTGGTAAAAATCTTTCTTTGGACCTGATAGTTGTGACCACTGTGGGTTCCAGGTAATATGTGTTTCTAGGTATTGGGGACTGACAGTCAGAAATGGGGATCTGATGGGCTTCACAGGAGAGAGGAGAGCAGCGTTTACCAGGATCTGCTTATATTGTCTCTTTGGAATAGGATAGGCTGGGATCTGATGGGCTTCACAGGAGAGAGGAGAGCAGCGTT
Organism: Ellobius talpinus; assembly: GCA_001685095.1. NCBI lineage: Eukaryota > Metazoa > Chordata > Mammalia > Rodentia > Cricetidae > Ellobius > Ellobius talpinus. The sequence goes on along the minus strand of LOJH01044088.1, from coordinate 9,827 downwards.
TACCAGGATCTGCTTATATTGTCTCCTTGGAATAGGAGGAGACAGGGAAACGAGGTCACCCCAGAAGGTCTGCTAGAGTGCAGGGTATAAGTCTGGGGCTCAATGTGAGGGAAGGGAGGGAAGGGAAGCGTCTCTACAGACAGCCTACCTGCTTCCCTGGCAGGAGGGGTTTGTGGCTTACTAGGGGCTGCCTGCTGGAGTTGCGGACTGGGATAAAATAATGAATGAGTAAGAAGAAGGGGGAGCAGGATGCCCAGGAGATGGGAAGGGGGGACAGGGAGGACCGCTGTAGGTGCTTTGTTGCCTAGCTGGGGTTGATGCTGGGGGCGTGGATCTGGGGGAATGGAGACAGAAGAGTTGGTCTGCCACAAACCTTTCTTTGAGAGAGACCTATTGTTTTGTTTTTTTCTTGTTGCCTGTGTTTTTTTATGTGGGGAATTCATATTGACTGTGGTTATCATTACGAGTTTCTCACCCACCTTGTTGAGTGGGCATTTTGGTCTCTGCTTGCTCCAGTGGTCTAAGATCAGCTAAACAACGCTGGAACTTCGGTCTTGATGCCATTTGGAATTGACTTCTGGATGAGATAGCTGGGGTGGCCCCAGTTTGTCTATGGAAGGCATGGACATTACTGGCGGACGCTCTTCCTGTGGTGGCTAAGAAGGTGGCTTGCTAAGGTTGTTGGATGTGTGGCTTCCGGTGTGAGAAGTGTGGGCACCGGAAGCACTTCCTGAAATGATGAGAGCGACCTTACAGAGGAGTGGTTTCTCACCTGAAGAGAATGCAGACACACCATAAAAATCTTAAGATTGGAGAAGTTAGGGCACCGAAGGGCAGTAGAGGTGTGACCTCTGACTTGCAAGAAGGCACTCTATGTGGGTCCTGAGATGGCAGTGTTGGTGTGCCAGAGGGAAGCAAAGTTATAGCTTCTAAACTGGGAGTGGGTGCCACACCATGCTGAGACAAGGGAGAAGAGGGTGCTGGAGGGTAGGTGACATGGCTTTTGACCTCGGGAGCAAGGATCTTGAGACACTAGTGGTTAGGGTACCAATGCACAGGAAATGTGGCTTCTGACCTGGGGAGTAAGCCTTATGTGTGCACTAAGATACTCGTTGTTATGATGGCTGGGAAGCAGAGGATGAAGCCTTTGGCCCAGGAGGGCAAGCTCCTCAGAGATCTGAGGTACCGGGCTTAAACACTTCTTTTTATTCTTTATTATTTATATATTTTAAATTTTTCTTCTTCTTCTTCTATTATTATTATTATTATTATTATTGTGTGTGTGTGTGTGTGCTCGTGTTGGGAGCAGGGGTGATGTGGCATGTGTACTACAGAATACATGTGGAGGTCAGAGGGCAACTTTTGGTGAAGTTGGTTCTCTCCTTCCAACTTTATTTGGGCTCCAGAGTCAAATTGAAGTTACCAAGCTTGCTATGCAAGCTCTTTTATCCACGGAGTCATCTTGCTGTTCCTTAAACTTTCAAAGTAACTAAAAACATATGTGATTGTTATATGTGTATGCATATGTAAATATATGTAGTCAGGCATATTAACATATATTATAACTTTATTGGATGGTTAAATAATTATGAGCTGAATTTTTTTAATTCATGTGTTTATTTTACATCCTGGCTGCAGATCCCCCTATCCTCTCTTTCCAGTCCCTCTTCCACCCCACCCCCACTCTCACCTTCTTTTCCATCTCCACCCAGGAAAGGGCAGGTCTCCCAGGAGTGTCAATAAAACATGGCATATCTAGTTGCAGGAAGACTAAGCAACTCCCCATGTATTAAGGCTGGGCAAGGCCACCCAGTATGAGGAGTAGGGTCCCAGAAGCCAGTAAAAGAGTCAGAGACGCCCCTGTTCCTGCTGCTAGAAGTCCCACTAAAGGACCAAGCTACACAACTGCAACATATATGCAGAGTGCCTAGATCAGAGTGCATAGTCAGTCCCATGCAGGCTCCTTGGTAACCCCTGTGAGCCCAGGTTAGTTGATTGTGTGAGCCTTTCCACAGTGTCCTTGACCCCTCTGGCCCCTTCTCCTTTCTCCTCCTCCACAGGATTCCCGAACTCTGCCTAATGTTTGACTGTGGGTCTCTGTATCTGCCTCCCTCAGTTGCTGGATGGTGTCTCTCTGATAACAACTGGGCTAGGCACGAATATGGTCACAGGAGATGGACAGTTCAGGCAACCAACCTGGTATTGTTAGGAGCCTAAGCTGGGGTCCCTACGCTGGAGATTCCCCTGCACCAGTCTTTCACCATACTCCAACATGTCCCTGCCAGCAGTCCCCCTCAACTCTCTCCACCTCCCTGCCCGCCCCCAACAACCTGGCTGATGAGCTGAAATGCTGAGTAGTTGTCAACCAGGAGAGTTTTTGGTAATATCTATTTTCCCTATAAGTTCTCTGTTCATCATAATTTTTATGATACACAATTTTTATAATCATATGTATATAATATATAGCAAAAAGTATAAATCACATTTACCTAGATTTTTCTGGAAGTTTTCATTTATAAACCTCATCTGTCCTGTTTTTCTTTGAAAAGTTAAATAAGGACTTCTTACCTAAGTATTGGCTGATTCTCATTTGGGTAAGAACTGTGACTTTAAGGATAATAGCTTCTGGAAATCCTTTCTGAGCTTAGAGCATCTCCTATTGTGTAACTCCCAAGCTCACTGCCCAGGCTCCTTTGCTGCTACATCAGCAAAGTAGGTTTTTCCAATCAGGTGGAGTCATGTGAATCATCTGTTTTGAAGGAGATGCTTTCCAGGGGCAGGTGTGCATAGCACCCAGCCACAACTGAACGTGGGCAAGAGGGCTGCCTGGCCAAGCTTCTGTGATTTGTGGCAAGTATTATCATTTCAAGCTATAGTGTCGACCAGAAACAGGGGTGTTACCAAGCATTGGCAGCAAAGGTGTTTTCCCTGGAGCAGACTACAGTGCAGGTTACTATTATGCTGGCCTTGTTGTTTCTAAATCTGCTCTCCAAAGAGTTCTGTGACTTGCTTAATATTTGCAGCATATTCTGTTTCTGCTTAACCTAGCCATTATGGATTCTGCTGTCTGCAACCAAGAACTGCGTGTGACAGCATTACCTTCATCTCCGTTTTCCAAATGAAAAAATTAAAACTTCAAGAAATGGAGAAAAAATCTCATGATTATGCAGCCAATAAATAAATGGTTGATAAGACATAAGACTAAGACTATTGGGTTGAAGTCTGGCCTCATCTGCAATGCCTTGTTGACACATGTTTTTATAAAAATTATTAGCGATTAGTTTTTTTAAAAAAATCTTGAGTGTTTAATATTCAGAGTAATTTAAATTTAAGATACTCTAATATTTATTATAAAGCAGACTCCTCCGTAAAAATAAATGTGATCATTTAAAAAATGATTACAATGTAACGACGTTGTCCAACACCGATCATAGGTATCACTAACAGCAGATGACAGTACTGGGACCTGGAGATGGATGGATTTTACATGGAGGTAATCACAGAACTAGGAAAGAAGCTCGGCTTGTTGACACCCATTTCCTTCAACCAGTGGAAGTTAAAGTCATGTGTTAGCCTACTTAGAAATGCACACATCAGACAAGACCCATGTCCAAGTGAGAACCTTGTTTAAATATAATAAGAAATAAATGTTAACTATGTGGGAGACTATTTAACATACTGTCAACCAATTTCAAGAACACTCTGAGCTACACTATTATCAGCTCTTGGGGAGAGTAACTAGGAAGCTTTTGAGAGAAAAACTCATGAAAACACTCACTGGGGTATAGGGATTACATTTCCACCCTGCTCTGCAATTCAAAATTTAATCAACCAAGTTTGTTTCAAGGAAATGATCCCTTTGGCAGGAATTAGGAAAACTGTTAAAGTCCTGTTAATCCATAGAAAAATACAAGGTTGGGTGTCTAAGTGTTTTAAGTAAAAAACTCCCAAACAGGTATCATTAGCTCCATGTGCACAGTTAATGGAAGATATGTTTTACTCAACAGATCATCTCTCTTTCCCTGGGAAGCGTGGGGGTTTGTGTTATACAAGGAACCTTTGCAGTTCTGATTCTCTTCCCTTTAAAACATCCAGATATTGCTTTTTATGGGCTGTGCAGTGACCAGACTGTCTCTAAGGGGTTGCTGAAACTTTCAAGCCTGGCTTTCCTTAAAATAAAGGAAAATAAAGTTCTTAAAGGAGAAAGGAGGGTCTGTGTGAATCTTTGTGGGCTGTGAACCTCTCCACAGACAAGATCTAAGAGGCATAAGTGAGCGGGGAATGTTCTAGATTCCCTTTCCTATTTAAAAGTGGACTCTGCACAAAAGCTTCCTTTACAGCTTAAAGCACATCTTCCTATCAGAAGCATAAACATTATCGCTGAACCAAAGCGACTTCTACTTTCTCCTTCAGAAACTACCTGGAGACATTGCAGAATGAAGTCATGGTACCATTCTAAACTACATGTGGTTTAGGTATAGCTCAAGAGATGGTTGGTGGAAATCACTCTGACCTAAGCACAGTCTAGTATTCAGGATCGCTGAGTGAATCAGATGGTGGGATGATGGAGTCCACTGATGGCTAACTCCACAGGACCAGCCCCTACCAGCCCCTTTCCCTTTTGTCTTAGAACTGCTGCTGCTGTGATAAAACACCAGGACCAAAGCAACCTGGGTGATGTGGGATGTCCTTCTCTATATGTGATGCTTTCATTGGCTGATGGATAAAGATGTTCTGGCCAATGGCCTAGCAGAGTAAAGCCAGGTGAGAAATCTGAACAGAGATATAGAGAGAGAGTAGGTGGGGTATGTAGCCATGTAGCTGCTGAAAGAGAAAGACACCACTGAAACCTTACTGGTAGGCCATAGCCTCATGGTGATACATAGATTAATGGAAATGGGTTAAGATGTAAGAGTTAGTTAATAAGAAGTCTGAGCTAATTGGCCAAGCAGTGTTGTAATTAATAAAGTTTCTGTGTGATTATTTGGGTCTGGGTGACCAGGAAACAAAGTGCAATCTCTGTTTACACTTGGGGAGGAAAGGGTTTATTTGGCTTACACTTCCTACCACTGTTCAGCATTTAAGAAAGTCAGGATAGGAACTCAAACAGAGCAGGGACCAGGAGGCAGGAGCTGATTCATAGGCTGTGGAATGGTGCCACTTAATGGCTTGCTCAGTCTGTTTTCTCATATAACCCAGGACCACCAGCCCAGGGATGGCACTACCCCCAATGGGCTGTGCTCTCCCCCCACTGATCGCTAATTAAGGAAATGCTGCACAACTGGACCTTAGGGAAGCATTTTCTCTGTTGAGGTTCTCTCCTTCCAGATAAATCTAGCTTCTGTCAAGTTGACATAAAACTAACCAGCACACCTTTTCTTGTCTCCATTATTAAGATGAATGTCTCTGGCTTTTTCAAAGAAATCAGATCACTTTTGTCTTAAACCATCCCTTTATCTTAGTTCTATATTAGCCTAGTAAGTAGTATAGAAAGAAGGCTTAAAAAGACCAAGACTGAATGAAGCATTTTCTCAAACAAGAGTTGAATACTTCGGCAGTTTGATTGGCAGAAGTCCACCGGTGACTCAGCACTTTCAGGTCATTGGTAAAGGCAGTATTTAGGTTCTTTGACTGGTCACACCATAGCTACCTTAAGCAGATGTCCAAGAAAGCCATTCAAAAATCAGTTCCTTCTCCCTTACTTACTCAGTGTAAACTCTAGGCAGGTAACATGCTCAGCACTGTGTATGTAACAGTGAACCCCTGAGAAAATGGATATTGAGAGACCTGCTTCAGAGGGCCATGGCTTTACAACAATAAATACTACTTCTCCTTTGTGATATGTATCTGTTTTCAGGAGACAGCAACATGGAAGTAGTAATACCCAATGAATACTCTTCATCTTGTCAAGGTCTGTGTTTTCTGTACCTGAGAGCTGATACACCCACCCACTCACTGGTCATGTACCCTCAATTTATTTCACCTCCGTCCTACTAATTCCCAGATTCTGTCCTTGTCTCCCACTTCACAACATACATTAAAGTCACTTAACTTGTATTTTCCAACCTTTTTTTCCACTGCCACTTTCAAATTTATGTCAGGTCTATCCATTTAAGGAAACCCCCAAAAACAATCTGTAACCTTTACAATCTTTGAAAAAGTTATTAAAGGCTCTTAAGAAAAAATAACATGTTAGACTACTCAGGAAAAATTTTAAAATACAAAGAAGCAGAAAAGAATATCTTCCATAAAAGATAGTGCAGTATATTTTGAAACTTCAATAAGTGAAAGGGTTTGATATTCAATAAAAATGGAAAATACATGGGATATAATAACATGTTCAGAAACAGATTCAAATGCCTATTGAGTTTTGGCTTATGATGGTGGCATCTCAAACTGGGTAAAGAAGGAATAATTCAAAGAATGATGTTGGGGAACTAGCTGGTCACTAGAAAAAAAGATTAAAACTATATTTCTCTCATCAGAAATAAATTCCAGATGTGTTATTCAAATGCAAGAAATAAAGGATTTAGAGAGAGGCTTGAGGAATGAGAAATGTCACATTTATTTTACTTCCTAAAATAACTAGAAAAAGTGTAAGAAAACGGTTTTCAAGCATTGGATAACAAAGTACAATAATCCCTGGGAGAGAAGCACCAATGGCAGGAGCTCAGAAACACCCAGCCTAAGGCCTGGAGAGTTCTCACGCCATACCATGGGGAAAGAGAAGCCAGCTATCAGGACCTCATTACACAGAGAGGATGAGGCCCGGAGGCCCAAGGATGCTAGAGACCAGAGTAGTGTCCAAGGCTAGAGAGAGACTAGAGTGATTTCAAAGGCTAGAGAGAGAGACCAGAGTGGTGTCCAAGGTTGCTAGAGACCTGAGTGGTGTCCAAGGCCTCTAGAGAAGAGAGTGGTGTCCAAGGCCACTAGAGACCAAGATGCTGTCCTATCAAAAAGAAGATGCAGAGAGTAAGTGCTGAAATTTCAGAGTCTCCTGAGAGAAATCAACCCCAATATGCTTTAGCAGACATGTAGGGGTCAAGTAGTGGAGTTGTCTAAAGCCAGGAAGACAGCCATCTGAAAGGACTAGAAGGCATGCCTCAGAGCAGGTTCAAAATGGTCCTACTCAGGATTGGAGAGATGGCTCAGTTCACTGGATGCTCTTCCAGAGGTCCCGGGTTCAATTCCCAGCAACCACATGGTGGCTCACAACCATCATCTGGCATAAAGGCATGCATGCAGATAGAGCACTCATACACATTAAATAAATCTTTTTTAAAAAAATAACAAAAGCACAAGAAAATGTCTATGAAATCTAACATTTTGTATGTTAATCTAAAATAAATAATATTATTAAAAACAAACAAAACAAACACAAAAGCAAAAAGGTCTTATTCTCTCATCTAGAAACTATAACTGTATGTTTCTCTCCTGCTTGCCAATTCCCAAATAACTACTCAGAAGCTTAATATTAATTATAAATATTTGGCTCGTGGCTCAGGCTTATTACTATCCAGCTCTTACATTTAAACTAACCCATTTCTATCTGTCTGTCTGTCTGTCTGTCTGTCTGTCTGTCT
>LOJH01044086.1:0-13865 GCA_001685095.1 Ellobius talpinus | reverse complement strand
CTACAAGAGCTAATAAGAAGACTGAGCTAATGGGCCAATCAGTTTTATAACTTATGGAGATCTCTGTGTGATTTTCTTTGGGGTATGTCGGCTGTGGGGTACGTGGGTGGGACAGAAACCCCAACAAGCCAGCCCGCATGTTACAAGCTCTTGTTAGATTTAATGTTTTCTTTAACTGATGAGTCTATTTCCTCTATTGGATCTTCAGTGCTTGAGATTCTTTCTTCCATCTCTTGTATTCTGCTGATCATGTTGTGTTTGCAGTTCCTGATTGTTTTCTCATGATTTCTGTTTCTATAATTCCCTCAGTTTTCATTTTCTTTATTGCTTCTATTTCAGTTTTCAAGTCCTGAATAGTTTGTTTCATATGTTTGATTTCTTTTTTGTTTTCTTTAAGTGATTGGCTGATGTCTTCTAATTTTTCGTTTGTCTTTTCTTCCATTCCTTTGAGGGAATTTCTCATTTCCTCTTTTAGAGTTTCAAACCTTCTCTTTAAGTTATTTTATGTTATTTTCTTCTGCTTCTTCCATACTTGGTTGTTCAGGTCTTGCTTTTGTAGGGTTTTTAGGTTTTACTGGTGTTGTGTTGCTCTTTGTAATGTTGTGTGTATTCTTACCTTTTCTATTCATCTTTTCCTCTAATAGGTGTGGTTGGGGTTGTCTAAGATTCTGTTGAATAATCTACTAGGTGTCAGTGAATCCAAAGCTCAGATGGTTGTTCCCAGTGGTACAGTCAGTGTCACAGTTCTAGTTACCCCATTGGGTTACTCCGGGTTCCTGGAGATAGCTGAGCATTCCTGTGCTTTGCTCTGATCCCTTGGAGTTTGCTATCTCAGGCCTACTTTGGCATAGGGTGCCAGCTTTGCCATTTTTCTGTAAATCCTGGTCTGGATTCCCTCCTACAGAAGTCCCTGGGTTGGAGTTGGACCTGGAAAGGTTTTTAGCTCTGGTCTACTGCCTTGGATGTCCCAGCCTTGAGGACCTGCTTACTCTCTCAGAGGTCCCAGACTCATGCTCAGACCCACAGAGGTTCTAGGTTCCTGCCTATTCCCTTTGATGTCACAGACCAATGCCTGGACCCACAAAGGTCCTGGCTCAGGCCTACTCCCTCTGAAGACCCAGACTCACACCTGGCCCCTGCTGAGATCTCTGGTTCCAGCCTTTTCCCTTGGAGGTCCCAGGTTCACTCACACCAAGACTGGTAAGGGTCTTGGCTCAGGCCTAGTTCCAGGGAGGTCCTAGACTCATGCCCAGACCCACCGGGGTCCTGGCATAGGTCTACTCCCTTGAAGGTCCCAGATTCAGGTCCAGACCCTCAGCAGTCTCTGGCTCTGTCTCACTTTCTCAGAGGTTATTCCCCTATACCTGTTCTGGTGGAGATCACTGACTCTGGATCTAATTGCTGTCTCAATCCTGATCCACCAGTGTTCCAGAACTGGGTTGGCTCCTGGGACTGGATTTGCTCCTGACTTCTGCTCCTGGTGGAGCTTGTTCACTCTCTGTCCTAGGTAGCTTGTTCTATCCTACTCCACTTCCAGTGGAGATTGCTGACTCTGGGTCAGGTTGCTGCCTCAATCCTGAACCACCAGTGTTCTGGAACTGGGTTGGCTTCCAGGACTGGATTTGCTCCTGACTTCTGCTCCTAGTGGAGCTTGTTTCCTCAGGCCCTCTCTGTCCTAGGTCTATTTACCTCTTTTTATAACTGTCTATATTCTTTTTATTTTCGCTCCCAAGCCTATATACATTTATCCAACCTGTGACCAATTTAGAGGTCTTTTCCATCTGAATCTGTCTTTATTTTGTTTCTGTAATTCTTTACTCTCCAGGAGTGCTTCATAAAATGCTAAGCCCTTCTTATTAACTGAATCAGCACCAATACTATGGGAAATATGGCACTAACTGCTAGCCCCGCCCAGGACTGCATGACAGAGTGGAGGTCTGTTTAGCATGAGTCATGCTCACAGCCCCATTTTCAGGCACACAGCAGATCTATGTTGCCATTAAGCAAGTTATAGCAGTCTGTTCACAACCCCCATTTAAATGCCCAGCCTCCTGAAAGAGCCAGAGGACATGCATCAGTATGGCCCAGAAAGCTGACATTTCAAAGCCACAGCTTTTTCTTTTCCTTCTGATGAATCAGGAAAACCTCCCTTAAAAGAGCCGAGACTCTGCTTGTTTCTATCAAACAGAGCTCAACCAAGAAATGCTGCTATGAAGCCATGGTTAACTCTGTTCTTTTGTGATATTTTTAAGCTTTCTCAGGTCTTACATGGATTTAGTCCACCACATTGGTGCACCAATCAGAAGAGCATGAGACTCTTAATCTCAGGGTCATGGGTTCATGCCCCATGTTGGGTGCCCATTTATTGTTGGGATTGGGCAGCTTGTTGTTTCCCAGCTGCTCAGCCCCAAAATGATCACACAGAAACTATATTATTTAAATCACTGTTAGGCCAATGAGCTCTAGCTTACATATTAATTTAACCCATTTCTATTAATCTGTGTATCACCATGTGGCTGTGGCTAACCGGTTGGCTAAAGTTCTAGTGTCTGTCTGTCTCCAGCGGGGTTATATGGCTTCTTTCACACTCTGCCTCCTTTCTCCCAGCATTCAGATTAGTTTTCCCTACCTACATCTATTCTCTGCACAGGCCCAAGACAGTTTCTTTATTAACCAATGCTATTCACAGCATACAAAGGGGAATCCCACATCATTTCCATACACATCTATGTATCTGTTTTCCAGATGAGTGCCACAACACACGTATTGTAGTAAGAGGACAATTTGCCCATGATCAATTCTCCTATTTCACAATGTGGTTTCTGGGGACTGAACTCAGGTGGTTGGGCTTGGTAGAAGGCCCTTCTGCCTTCTGAGTCAACATGTGGCCATTGCTTCTGACTAATCTCTCATTGAGTCTGGTATATAACTCTAAAGAGTATTAAACTAGGTTTATTTAAGTCCTTTGCAAATAAACTACATCTTGTGATTAGTTCTGAGTACCATATACATCCATTAAAATTGTTGATGATGAACAACTTACCTAGGGATCACTAGTAGAATAACCTTCTTTATATGCTGAAAGAAGTTCAGACAATGAGAATCTTTGTACTAACTCTAGACACATTCTTTCAATTAGAAGCTTGTAATGAAATGAAGGTCATCCAATATCTGCAGCCTTGTCCTTGTTACCAAAAGGATAACATTCAAATAGTTCTTGATTAAGATCTTCTGGCAAGATATCTAATAGTACTTTTCTCTCCAAACATTATTACTAACAGAGCTCAGGTTTGCCTTTATAATTTCATCATAGGTATTTTTTTACTACTCCAGGAAATTAAATGTAAAATATAGCTCCTACAGTTCAACATTTTAAGAAAACTCATATTTGTTCTGAGTTAGACCAAAACAGAATGTATTTATAAATGTAGTGGTTGCAATATACTACATATTCTATTACCTTAATTCAGTATCATATAAGTTATATTATTTTTTAGATAATTAAGGTGACAACAGAAAATACTTTATGGCACTTTTTAAAAATATAAACAGAAAGGTGGTTTTCCATTAGCTTCTCCATCCAGTTTAATAACTACTCCAGTGACAAACATGGGAGGATTTGGTCCCAGCTGAACTGATACTCAAAGCCACTTTATTTGACATTTCATTTGACATTTTGAATTAATTTGCCTTTGCAACCACAGAACCAGCATAAAATTATATGATGTTGACTGATCATCTTAGGGCACTACACTGGGATTCTGTTAAGTTGGGATAAAATAAAATTGTCAATATTTAACTTTTGTTTCCCTTCTCATTTCTTTTCCCAGTCAGTGTCTCGCATAACATTGGCTTGCCTCTCAGCTTGCTATTAAGTGAATAATGACCTTGAGCTCCTGACCCTCCTGCCTCTACATCTCATATGTTTGCATTACAGACATGCATGACCACACATTTTTGTGTGTTTTGCTGAAGATCAAACCCTGGATTTCCTGCATGTTAGGAAAGGAGTCAATAGACTGAACTATATTCTCAGCTCAACATTCAAACATTTAAACATGAAACATGGCACTAAGCAGTGCAGTCTATGTGATGCAAATAGCTCAGTGGTTTTTTTTTGTACTACAGAGACTTGAGGATTAAATTAGCTATTCAATTTCTTCAAGTATAATTTTTTGTGATCCTATTAAATGTAGGAAATTGCAGTAACCTGTTAAAACTGTGTGGGTTCAATGAGACGCTGTGTGGTAAGATCCTTAGCAAATGGTTATTTGCATTGCATTTGGCTTCTTCAAAAACCATAGTGAAGATGTTAGGTTTATAAACTTTTACTCTCTGTTGGTTAAGTGCTTCCTTGGTTAGAATATACACGATTTTCTGTGTTCTCTTCTCTGAATATGCTATGACTCTCTCTCCACTCTGGCTTTATTCTGAAAGCTATTTTCTTCTTTGAATTTACTGTACAGCTTTCTTCTAAATGGGTAGAATATTTATACATTACATTAACAATATGTACTCAGGCTCTCTGCTTTGTGCATACAGTGAAGCACTGAGCAGAAAAAATATTTGAGGATTTTTTTCTCCCTCTACCATTGGGGAATTGAAATTAATTCCTTTACAGTTTTCAAAGGCTTGAAGCATTTGTTTCATTTAGCTGTCAAACAGCTGTGTTTCCAAGACTTTTATGATTGTTAATGTGTTTTGGTCATTTGTAGCTGGACGATGCATTTCATAAGAATCAATCTAGCAGGATATCAGTGGCTCAGGTTGACTAAGCGTCCATCCTTCAGTGACATATTTTGGCCTTCTTTTACTTTTCTTCCCTTTCCCAGAGGACTTCTAATCAAAATGTCCTTTACAAAGGAGTTTTGGGGTGCTAAGAGTAACCAGTGAACAAACGTATTTACTAAGTAAACCCAATAACCTGAATTTGATCTTCCAAATCATAAGCCATATACACTGATATTCATTTGCAATCCCACAGTAGGGATACTGCGAGATGGGAAACAGAAAAATCTGGAGATTTTCAAGCCACTGAGCCCAGAGTATACAGCAAGGAATAAACAAGACTAAGTTTGCCTCAAAAAGGCAGAGAGCAGCAAGCGACTTTCCAATGTTCTCCACTAACTGCCATAGTGGCTAAAGGCACACATGAGGTCTTCTTTCTTCATAAATGTATACACACACACTATATATATAATATTTAAAATTATGAGTAATGTTTATAATTTACTGGTCAAAAGGCTACATTTTTATTTGATGATCTAATACAAGATTTTAAAATATACCTTGGTGAATTGTTAACAGTTGTGACCCTGTAATATATATATATATATATATATATATATATATATTCAGAACACTCATGTTTCAATCTTTAGCATTATCAAAAAGTGTGTGTGTATGTGTGTGTGAGAGAGAGACAGAGAGAGACAGAGAGAGAGACTTTAACTCAGCATATTTTTTCAAATCTTCATGTGTTATACTAAACTTTTCTGTGTGTTTTATCAAGATGATTTCTTTTCTCCCTACTCAGAACCTTGTCCTGCAATTAGACTCTGTCTTATTGACTAGCAAAAATCATTCTAAAAACATGGATGGGGTCTTCCTTCTGGAGGCAATTAGTCATTTATTCATCTTTGTTTCCTACAGAATCATGTTCAGGCTTTCTATTGGAAATACGTTTTTCCTTACCTGTCTCTGGGTCTCTAGTCCCTGGCATCATATAAATCTATGACTTTCACTTATCTTTGTTCCTTTGGAGACTGGATGTTATGCAACCACATTGTTTTAAATGATAAATAATGAAGGGTAAGAATCTGCCATTTTTAAGGGACTCTGCTTATTGTCAACAAAGGTTCCTGCCTACTTGGTGAATGTTCTAAATAGATGAAGACCTCAGAGTAAGGAATACTAAATTCTTTCAAGAAGTAAATGAGTTTCTGATAGAGAATTTTCTACATTCTAGAGGATATGAAAAGGTATAGATGGGGTTAACTGCCTCAAATATGATCATAAATCAAATATGTAGATACTTTCTTGTCTTCTGGAAAACTCTGGCACTTTAGCTGAAAGCTGACTTAATCAGCTGCTGTACATTTTCAATGCTATTCAGTAACTTACAAGCCTATCAAATTCTGAGCTTAGAAAGTGATTGCTTAAGTCTATTGTGAAAGGACAATGCCTATGCATTATTCAGCTCATTTAATTTTGACAGGGAACAATGTAGAGCAACAATTGGCCCAGAAATGAGAAACCTGAAATATGAAGAAAATATGACATCATTAAACTAACAGCTAAAGAAACTGAAGTAATTTAATGTAAGAGAAGAAAAGATTCAAAATTTGAACCTACACATGAAAGCTACTAAGTCACAAAAAGAAAAAAGAATGCCTGTAATCCTACTGTGCCATCAGTAAAGGGTATTTCACATGGGGGGGAAAGTTGTTTCAGTGTTACAGAAAGGCAAGAGTCAAGAGCAAGCTGCTCATTGATAGAGAGTGAGAGAAAAAATTCCTTGACTCTAAACAGGAGAGTAACTGTGGTCTGTAATGGGAAATACTACACAATACCCATATTCCACAAACACTCATGCCTCTGAATGCCCTAAAATGTTGGTTAAATCAACAATTTTATAGAGAAGATGTATAATGGCAGCTTACGTTCATCATCTTTCACAAGGTCTCAGAAAATGCTGACGGAACTGGTCAGTTGTGGCTATTGTAGATAACAACACCCTGGATATTGAAGAGAAATGGTGATATTTCACAACTGCTAGAAGTTATGAAGTTACATCCCAGAGCCATTATTTTGATTTCAATGGAATATGATATTGGTTATGATTTTGTCATAACGTTATTTTCTCCCACCTGTATAAAAGAAATATTTTATTTTTCTAACTTAATTGTCCAGGAAATAAGTAGATACATATAGAAGAATGTCCATTTAGCACAAAGCACAGTAGGGTCCTCAATAACATTAGAAGACTAATTCATATTTCAATGATATTTGTTTCCTCTTTCTATCACCACATTGTTCTGATTTATGTGAAAATATATTCATGTAGTTAGAAGACAAAACCTGCCATGGAAAAATTAATCTAGATTCTATTATTTAGAGAATATACTGTTCTGCAAGCTCTACTTAGGCTCCATTGAGCATAAATTTATACTTTATATAAATTCCTATCCACATTTTAATGGTCAATTGAAATACCACACCCTTCCCTGAGCTGTGTATTCCCAACTGTCTTGAGGAACTTGCTACTCTTATTTTTGTTCTCAATTCTGTAGCTGCTGGAAAGGTCTCTAATGCATTCATCACAGAACTATGTAATACCTACTTGAAAACAAGCATGTCGATATTTCCTTATCTATCTGTGGAATTCCTTATATTCAGCATTTTTTGGAGACAGGTTGGAAACTGACTTCAACTTACTACAAAGCCAAGGGTTGCCCTGTTAGACTTATAGGACAGTACTTATGTAAAATTATTTTTATTAAACACTGGACTTTGTTCGTGTTACATGAACATTCAGCTGATGAGCTACAGCCTGGTTGGTATTCCTTAACCCAGTCTTTCCCTGCCATGGACCAAGATTTGCGTATACTGTAATTGTACTATGTACATCTAACATTTAGTGTGATAAATAACTCCTTTAGAAAAACAGTAATCAGGACTGACTAGATTAAAGCTTAAGAGAAGCCCAATTTTCCTTTCTAAAACATATGAATTTATCCTATAAGACCTTTCCTCTTTTTGTTGGTACCTTATCCCAAGATACTATGTTGAGAATTTTATTATCATTAATGTCTTAATGTGATGTATTATTTGCATTTTATAATGAAATTTATAAAAACAAACTTTAAAAACATAAAATAGATTTTCAACAAAAATATGGTCTTTCCATACTGTGATTTTCTTCGAAATAAGTTGTACTTTAACCACGAATTTTAGAAGCTATGCAGACACATATGATTGTATAACATCATACAACAACAAATTATATTGGAAGGAAATAAGTATTTGAAGAATCGTAGGCCATTTTAAATAATTTTAATTGCTTAATTCTCAATTCAGCTTGTTCATGAGGTGAATTTTATCATTTAAATCATTAAACATGAGAGAGAAAAGTGCTTTGAATTTGTACTTTCAGTTTTAATTTTCACAAACTACATATAATATTCCATTCCTCAACCAAAAATTTCCTGTAGAGTATAAGCAACCATTGTTTAAAAAATGAGATTATTTCAGGAGTTAAAATATCTGGGCTGTGATATTAGAAACCACCAATCCTATCCCTTTATTCCCAGAGACAAGCAATTCTGGACAGTCCATGCCCGTAGCAGCCCTGTAGACTGAAAGATTTGGATTGTAATCCTTTCTTGAAAATATTTTCAACTAGTGAAACAGGAAGCAAAGCAGAATTGACACATCCTATGCTGCAGATTGACTACTCCAACAACTACAAGTAAATGCAAAGATAAATGATTGCAATGATTTACAAAATCAACTGAGAGCATCAGGAAAAATGTTTTCTTCATCTTTGTATTGATGATGGTTAATATTTGGCAGCAGGTGCTATTTTAGTCCTTGATACGTGTCAGTTTCTGTGCTAGCTTACACATTTGGTTTTTGTTTCTTTTTTGTCTCTTTTCCTAAGATTTCCAGTAGCATGTGCTACCATCCATCTCACATAGTAAGAATCTAGTCTTGCAGGGTGAGTAATGTAATTGACCACAGTGTTCTGCTTGCACATGATTGCTCTACCTCTTTGATACCCAAATCCAAAAATTACATCATCACTTGTGTGGAATCCTCACAACACTAAAACAAATGTGAGAGACAAAGACAACTTCGTAGCTCTTAAAGGTGGACAGCCATGGTGTTTTCTGGTACTTCTTCAGTAAGTGCTGCAGTAACAGAATCAGCACACCTTCCTGAATTTCCCCTCTGAATTATGTTTCTGAAGTTTTAGCTACAGAGCTGTCCAGTGAATCCCTTAAACAGCTTTGTGCTTTGCAGCTTTCAGTTTGGTTCTTATCTCAGATTCTGTAGAACAAGACTGTCGGGTACCTGTAGCTGCTTGTAATGTTCACCCTGGTAGAAGGCAGCTGGAATCAGTGAAGCCCAGCAGAGAGGCGTGTGATGTTCATTTCTGCTGAAGCTAGACTTGATACTGATCTTTAGGGCTGTATTTATTCTTGATTTGAGAAACCTTTAGCTTTTGGGTTTTGTTTTGCTTACACCCAGGACAGCGACAACCACTAAGAAAGTCAATCAGGACCCATTGCCCATGTTTGTTACTGAAATTGAATTAAGTGACTTCATATTCAACTGAAACATTTTTCCTCCTTATTTATCATTTAAATGGTTTATGATGCCTTTAAGAGAGAATGAATGAGTGGAAATTGGGTATTGTCATATTATGGTAACTATCTCTAATTTTCTGTGACAGATCCAGCATCAAATATCCTATGCTGCCTTACAATTGCATACTAGGTCAATCATTCCTGAAATTTTTATTTTGGGGGTATTATTTCTTCAACTAAAAGAACTGGAAAATCAGCCTTTTGAACATTAGTTTGAGATCAGACATTTAGTATATTGACTGTGTACACATGAATACATGTTCTAATGCATAGGTAGTAGATACATAAGCATATCATGTTTATGTATGCACTTGTATATTTTTGTATATTTTCCCTTTCAGATGCCATTGTGATTGCCTTAGTCTTAGAAGCTTACAGCTTTTCCAGTGTACACATGCTTTTGAAGAGTCAAGGAAGTATTGCAATTTCCTACTACAAAGATTTTGTTAGTTTTTTTCTCAATAATTGTCTCTTCTCACTTCTTTTGGTTTTTCTATTTAGTTGGTTTGCTTTGTGTTTTGTTGTTGCTGTTGTTTGTTGTCATTTGAAGCACTGAAGTTAGAACCAAAGGCTAAACAGATACTCTGACAGAGAGAGAGAGAGAGAGAGAGAGAGAGAGAGAGAGAGAGTCAGCTGATTATAAAGGCCAACTATAGGGGTAACTTTCCCTATTACTGGAATGTCAGTTCTGCTGTTCATGTCCTACTGCCATAAATTCCTGATGTTCAAAGACAGAAATTCTGAGCCCCCAGACACATGAGTTGGTACCTGCTTGAAGAGCCATGATTGATAGCCCATTCACTCATTACTTGGAAGGCTTGGGACTAGATGAAAGAAGGAGATGATCACAGAACAGTTAAATAGAGATTTGTTCTTCTTGCTGTTGTCCTCTGATGGTTTCAAATGTCTGTGTTTTTCCTCTCAGCCTGTTTGTGATTAAAATTCCTGCTGAGATGATGCTTGGTGATCTGAAGAGCCAGTTGTTCTGACTATATTTGCACAGGTAAATTACCAATGCATCCACAGAAAGAAAGGCTACAGCTTCCAAGAGCAAGGCTCTCCAAACCCTTCCCTGATGATTGGCATTATAACGTTAAAAATCCAAAATGTTTTTGTGAGAACAAAACTGTTGAGCTCTTATTTTGATTTCTACTAGTGTATATGAATACAGGATCAGGTTTTTCAATTTTTGCAATGCTTTCTTTAAACATATGCACTCACACATCCAGGAAAGCAATCACAATGATAATTAATACAAGAAAGCACATATAGCATTTAATAAATTTATTTGGCAAACACACGCATTAAATATCATCAGGGGAACCTTTACATGTGTAAAGAAGAGAAATGTTAAACTTAAATCATTTTAAGGCAAATAACCTACTTGGCTCACAAGATTCAAAATTGTAAGAGTGACCCCTAGTGACTATAAAACTGCCTAAATCTGCTCTAGCTCAGTGTACTATTAAATGTGACCGACCATCTAAAGATAAAAGGATAAACACTTTTTTTTGAAAAGCCAAACTTTTAAGTTGAATATTATTAGTTATAGTTGAAAAATAGTATAAATGTTAAAATTTAAAAATATTACATTATCCATAATAGTCACATGCACATTATATACAATATATAATATGTTATATTATTCTGTTTCTCCATTAAATCTAAGACCTTGGATCATAAATTCATTGCATACAAAATACTATTCCTGAAGAAAGAGGGATAAAGGACCCCTGTGGTACTCACAGACTCTGGAGGGCAAATAAGCAGGACAGGGCTTATTATTGCTGTGTGGTGGGAACCAGTTGGGGTATGTGAGACAAAGCTTTGTAATATTAATAGTTTGATTTAGTAAATTTTGTTATTAGATTGAAACACATGAGGCATGTTTCCCTACAATAAAGAAAGTTTGCTGTGAATTTCCTTTCCAGATCCAGATCAAGTGGCAATCATCTTATTACTGATAGGTCTGAGGCAGGCAGGGTATAGCGCTGTGTTGCAAGAGACAAGAACACTGCATGTGGGATTGCCTCTTTTAATGTCACTCCATGCTCACTCTTTTTTATATGCGTCTTCCAGTACTGAATCTTGGAGCCTCCTCTGTAATAATCTTAATTCTACTCGACTCCCAAAGGCTCCACCTCAGAACACTGTAAGCAGATTGATATGAAGAGCTTAATCTCCCACAATGAGGACAGAATTTCCATAAGGAAGCCCTACAGGGAAAATTCGGTCTATAAATAAGCAATAGCAAGCTCCAAAAGCAGAACCATTTGTGCAGTGGTTTTATGGATGTACCTTAGGAATGTGGCTCAAACTAGGAGCTAGTCTGGAGGGGAACCTGCAATATCTGATTAGAGAGACATGAAACAATACAAATCTGTGAAGACACCACAAGCATTTCATCTGAGCTGGCGAACAGATTATACAGTGCTGTGAAAATGAAGATGAGACTTCAGACATTAGCACAAGACAGTTCGGGAAATACCAGGCAATGTTTGCCCAATCTCATGCTCATTCTGTGGAAATTAATGAGAACAGGCTTATGTAAAAGAAAAATAATAATAATGTGCATACAATCTCAGAAGAATTACCTGTTTTTAGAGCAGTGGGTACTCTAGAGACAAGCAGAGCAACTAACATTTTCCACCACGGACAGTATTGATTCATTTTACCTTGATCTTATGCCAGATACTTTAAGCTTCATGCAAGTTTGCATTCTTAGTAGGTACAGCATGTTTTACAAATGCATAATTCAATAAATTTTATCACTAGTATTAATTTATTGAAAGTGAACAATGGCAAGTATGTATGCATGATTGTCAATAAATTACAAATATGCATATCTTCTGTCGTATTACTTATAAGCTTATTGATGTAGAAATATACAGTTTGGCTACAAAGACTTATAATTTTATATAAGCTTTCTAAGTTTATATATGGCAACCTTATAAACCTTATAAACCATATATACCTCACTTTTGAATCGGACTTTAAATTTTCATTTTTAAATGAAGATTCTTCAATAAAAATATTTATTATTTTGTATACAGTTCATTTTAGTTATTATGCTTGGTGTCTCTTCTTTTTAAAAAAATGACACTAATTATGTTGTATTAATGTCCCACTGTATGACTCCATTTGACTTTAAATGCAATCATATTGGAGTTGGGCTTCTGTTTATGAATTTTGGAGGAACATAAATCAAAACATAAAAGCCTCAAATTTCCCTGATCAAGAATAAACTAGAAATAAATACTTTCAAAATCATGCTTCAAGAAACTACCTTGAATTCAATAAAAAAGAAGGAATTTAGTCACAGGGAAAGGGAAGATATTGGGGTTAGAGTAGAGACACTGGTATGTGCCCCATCCAGAATTGAGGCACTCCCTTCATTTTTGCAGTTGCTGGAGGTGGTTTTTGTCTATTATGACAACTCGAACATGAGTTCTCCAGAACTTTCCAAGCCATGTGTAAGTGCCTTTGGTTGCTTGAATAAGAATGACTCCCATAGGCTCATTTATCTGAATGCTTGATCACCAGGTAGTGGGACTATTGAAAGAATTATGAGATGTGACCTTGTGGGAGGAAGTATGTCACTGGAGGCAGGGTTTAAGGTTTCAAGGGTCCAAGCCAAGTCCAGTGGCTCTCCCTCTTCCTGCTGCCTATTATTCTGGATGTAGAATTATCATCTTCTTCAACTACCCTGTCTGCCTTCATGTCCCATGTTCCCTGCCATTAGGATAATGGACTAAACCTCTGAAGCTATAAGCAATCCCAAATTAAATGCCTTCTTTTTATAAGAGTTGCCTTGGTCATGGTTTCTCTTTACAGAAAATGAACAGTAATTAAGAGAGTGTCAAATGTTTTATCCCTTGTGTGTTAGGGCTTCCCAAAATTGATCAATATGTCTCTAATGTTTAGCACCTCAAAACTGTCATAAATGAGACAGTGAAGGTGGTACATAGCAAATCTTTCTGAACAAATATTTCAATGTTTCATTGAAATAGCTCTGCCCATCCCTGATTACTGTCATTCTGTTCCATGGAGTGAATGAGATGGTACTGAGTGCAAATTTGCCTTAAATTTCCCAATAAATCAAACCAAACACAGTATGTGTGTGTGAGCTTATGTGTGGTGTGATGTAATCAATAGAAATTTTTGACAAAGGGATTCTCCAGTGTGTTTATAATATCAAACAACATACCTGTGTTATATATTTGTAATAATAAAAATTGTATTAAATTATGCCATGTGCATCTTCACAAGAAATGAGATAAAAATATCAGTATAATTTTCTCATAAACCATTATTGCATATCCATCACACTTGGCTAAAATACCTTTTATTGATTTCCTCCAGGTAAGAGTCAATGCTCACTGAATATTTTCTGCTTTACCTTTTAGGCATTTTCACTTTGTTCCATTTATTGTAGTCGAACGGCTCCCTTGGCTATATTTTCTTAATGCACAAAAAATTACGAGTTGAAAAAAA
>LOJH01044085.1:2103-15968 GCA_001685095.1 Ellobius talpinus | reverse complement strand
CCTCTGGAAGAGCAGTCAGTGCTCTTAACCACTGAGCCATCTCTCCAGACCCAGAGGGCACCACTTTGACATCTGTTGGCTAACACTGGACAGCACAGACAGGAAGACGATGCCTCTACAGTTCCTTGGTGGATGAGTAGGGGGAAGGATGGCAATCAGGTTTTGACAGATGCCATGATGTGGATTAACAGCTATGGTCTCTACTGCCAACATACAGAGCTTAGCTCAGTTCTGTCCCTGTCCTATATACTGTTTGACTTACATAGTTAGAGTCCATCCAAGAGACTGCCTTACGGGGGCTGGAGAGATGGCTCAGAGGTTAAGAGCACTGACTGNNNNAGCAAGCATACAGACAGAACACTGTATACATAATAAATAAATCTTTAAAAAAAAAAAGAGGGAGAGAGAGACTGCCTTACTTGGGGCCTCACCATACTTCAATTCAATTTCCACAAGCCCTTCCTCCATAATCCAGTCTCCCCCTCTCCATCCCACCCCTGAAAAGGCTATAACAGCCCAAGTCCTACCCAGCTACATAATACTTGGGTCAAGGAATGGGCTGTAGATACAAGAGAGGCTTCACAATACTCTCACTCTGTGTTAGCCCACCCGCTGATGTCCATGTAATGACCAAACTGCCTGGATCATTTCTCAGGCATCATCCCCACCATTCAGTGACATGTGACTGTATTGTCAGAACAATGGCTTCGGTCCACAGAAGCATCCTTACTAGTAAACTTTAAGGGCCTGTGCCAATGAAGGTGCCAAAGCACACTTCTGAACCTCACCATGGAAGGCTATTATGGAAAGGCCACCACAGTAATGGTTCACAATAGTGTACCCAAATAACAACAAGTCAGTGTTTGAAACCTAGACAAAATAATTAGGGTCAAAGACAGCACCCCAGTGAAGGATACCACCCTTTGCAAAAGTGATTTTTGTCTCCAAAACACAGGCTGTGCCTTTAGAGGGGTCAGTAAATAACAAGAGAAACACGACAGGCAGCTCAGGGAAATGGCAGGTGGAGGGAGAAGGGGCCGGGCTGGCAGATGGTACCAAGTGGGGCAGAAGGCCCAACCCTGGAAGAGACCCTAGCAGCTGTGAAGCAGCACTGGTTGCAAGCTTTGATCATTCTGCACTCTATAAAAAGGTATTATCGCTGCTCCCAAAACGGCCACGATGACTCTGCAGCTTAAGGTTGGACACACGCAGGTGCCAGCTTCTGCAAGTTGGATTCCAAATTCCACAACACCAAACAACACAGTCATTTTTATGGCTGTTCAGAAATAGAAAACACATCCTATTTTGAAGCATGTAAACTTTCTCGCCAGAAAGGTTCCACATAACTCACGTTGAAAAACATGCTTCCTTGCCCACTCTAATAATTCGGAACAGCCACTGTACTTGTTGCCCAAAATGCTAAGAGAAACCCAACTGTGTTTCTTCAACACCAAATCCATCCGTTCAGGGCTGGGAAAAACAGAATGTACCTATATCTAGCCCATCAAAATTTTAATTTGATTTCACAGTATATGTGTATGTCAAAACGCCATGCATGTGGTGTATCTTCATAAAGTGTTTATCTTTCAGTCATGCATCTCACTTCTCGGCCCTTTGACTGAGATCAAGTGGAGTCACTGTCCTTGTGGTTTAGTATCAGATGCATCCTGTATCTAAGAATGAGATAGTGAGTGTATTTTCAGAGGTGGGAAATCGAGTAGCCTGTTATGCTCACTCCACACAGTGGCTTGGTTTTGTCATACCTCTAGGGACGTATACCCCATCTTACAGTAAAATCAAGTATAATTAAAAATCTTGTAAAACCCACAGGCTTTAGCTGCACTGAGCTATAGACGTGATGGTAGCCACACTATCGGTGGGATGGCAGAGTTCCCTCAGTGGAACAACTCATCGGGACAGCGTGGTCTGGAGACGTCCAAACACCTGTTCCTTGGCCCTAGTGCTGCATTCCCTGATACATGGCTTAACATCTCTAGACCAAGATCGGCTCGGCTAGAGCATGGTCCCCTCCAGGACCTTACATGATCACTGTGGAAATGCTCCATGAGTCAGAGGGGTTTACTATTGTCATTGCTAACAACCCTATTCCCCTGCAGTCCTGCAAAGCTGAACAGAGATCAAGAAGGCTGTAATGTACCAGGGGAGCTGGTTATCTACAGTTTGTGCTGGGGGGGGTTCCTGAAAGGAAATGCCGTGAAGAAATGGAAATTAATTATTTTTGGTTTATTTCCCACCCCCACTGCCCCATCTCTTCTTGCAGTCGTCCTAGTTCAATGGCAGTGGTTCGCTTTTTTTTTAAATGTATACAGTGTTCTGACTGCACGAATGTCTGCAGGCCAGAAGAGGGCACCAGATCTCATTACAGAGAGTTGTGAGCCACCATATGGTTGCTGGGAACTGAACTCGGGACCACTAGAAGAGCAGCAGTGCTCTAAACCGCTGAGCTATCCTCCAGCCCCAGTGGTTCACTTTCTAAATCTTTACCTGGCATTAACTTCAGCTTGAGATCCATTACTCAATGGACTATTGCATCTCTTCCCGTGGGTGCCCAACAGATGGCTCAGATCCAACATGGAAAAGGCTAAGCTCTCCTGAGCACCTGTCTCCTCCCACAGAACCACACCTTGACAATGTCACCACACCTAGCCAGACGGCAACTCAGTGATCTTATAGAAAGTCAGACTTTTAGAGCCAACAAGTCGGCTCAGGAAAAAAGGCACTTGCCAGCAAACCTAATGACCTGTGTTCGATCCCCATCCACCACAGTCCCACAAGCTTCCTCTGCCCTCCATGTGTGCACCATGGCATGATGGCATGTACATGCATGAACACAAACACATACACACACATACAGAAAGAGAGAAACTCATGATAAATTAAATAAATAAAATATATAATGTTTTAAAAGTGAATTCAACTTTCTTAACAGCCAACCTGACTAAGGAACTGGATTCTGCTTCTCTGACTCTGTGACTAAGACATCAACCCTCCTACCAGATCTACTGTTAGCCAAATTTTTGTTGCCAGAGTTTCCCCAAAACTCATGTCTATTTTCTGCCATCATTTTTATGAGTTGAATGACATTCATTAACTCACACACCAGCTCGTAGGCACCTTGCTGACCAGCAATGTGCAACCTTTGCTCCAGTGTTTTGAATGGTCTGCGCTGGATAAATGCATTGAGCTATTTTACTCTTTGTCTACACCCAAATGCTGCCACGACAGCCACTTTCCTCCTTAGCCAAATGTCCCCACGTATGCTCCAAACTCATGCAGCTAACACCTCGGCTGAGGAACACCCTGCCGCTTCCTCATCCTGATGCTTCTCCACCAGACTCCGCTTTTTCAGCACACCCACTGCTGCCCTGAGCCACAGTCATGACTTGCTAATGTCTGTCCTCACCAATCAATTAAGTGACTTCCACTTATGCAATCTTTCAACAGGCAGTTACTGTGAACAAGAGGAATTCTGCAACCCTGGAGCCCGGCACAGAGTCCGATACTCGGGCAGGGCTAAACCGATACGGGCATACTGGGGACATACATTGCAAACAGCCCCCTCTCCCAGCGCTGTCTCAACATACCCATTCTGTTTCATTATGTTCAAGGGTGTTCTTTGCTCAGTCCTACATAAGAAAATCACTTGCCATGGTCTAAAATGAAAACATTTTTAAACAACAACAACAACAAAAAGTTAAATGTTAAAAATGCTTTTTAAAAGATGCCAGCATGACAAGAGCTGAAGCTCAGTAACCAGGTTTTGAGTTTTCAGTGTCTCCATTTCCTATGAATGAACTTATGTTTCAAGTTCTTGTCATGTTGAAAGGAATCCGAACCAAAGGCGAATCAGGGTATGTGGGAAACCTCGCAAAAACACAGGTCCTAATTGTGGCCATAGGTGCTGCCGTTGTGGATGGGCATGGACGGTGGCGACTCGTGGGCCCAGTGGGGTAAACGTTGGGAATACTCTGAACCAGCCAGATGGTTACAATTACATCTTGCTAACACAAATCTTGATTTCAAATGAGGGGTAAAGAAAAGTCAGGAAACAAGAGCCTCCTCACAAGCCACACCACATGTGTGCACAAGCCAAACTGGACGATCAGTCCAAGCTCTAGGCCCTCCTGAAACTTGTGACTTGTGGAGATTGTTGATTCTGGCTTTGCCAATAGACAGAAGCAAATGAATTGGGAAGATTCAGCTTGTGGAAATGAAACACAAATTTTGATGATGGTGTGCCCAAACAGAAACCTCCATGACAGGATACACCCATCGTCACATCACCCATGGTTTTCCCAGAGGCCAATGCCACGCCACTCACTGTCTGCTAAAGCCAACAGGTAACTAGCTGGCCAGAACCTCTCAGTTAGTGCATTTTTCTTCCTAGAAGTGAGCTTCAAAAGTAACTCAGGAACAGTGCGCACCTTTACATACTGGGGCTAAAGGGTCCCCTAACCAGGAAGGGCTATTTTTGAAAGAACTACAGCTAAGTGAGCTGTATGTAGAACATCTTCCCTGCTCACAAAGCGGTATCTATCTGTAGACACAGTCTGACTCCCCAACCGGCTCCTTTGATTTCGATCTCTGCGGCTGTTTATTCTGCAAGACCAACAAACAGAAGAGCTGGGCGGAACACAAAACAGCCTCCTCTGGGCCCTCCACAACACCATAAATGCAGGTTCCCTGCGGCTCTAGTGATGTGGTCTGGAGCCACTCCTTAGTTGCTGGGAGGGGAGTCTCCTCCACAGAGCTAACTCAGAACTGACAACCACTGCTGTCAGGGGATGAGCCTTCTCCTCCATCTGGCAGAAAGCAGAGCTGCCGGACCAGCAAGCCTGGCAGTTCCCATCCACACTCGGACACAGTGCTTCCTGCCAGAATCATGGGAACCTCTCCCGCTCCAGTCAACACTGTTCAGACACTAGACAATCTGAGATGGTCCAGGCTCCAGGGATTACTAGGACAGGCCGCCAAAAGCCACAAATCCTTTCTAGCCCTTGAGGAGCAGCCAAGACTGTTGGTGTCGCGCTGTCCCGCCACAGGGCTTCACAAGCTGGGAATCCTTCCTTCGCTCTCTCTCCTGCTTCTCACCTAAGGCCTTACCTCCATCTCAATGCTGGTCTAAAATCTCCATCTCAACACTCTTGGCTGGCAGATCAGATCCTTATCAACTGTCCAGCGAAATCACTTTCTATAAACTTTTAACAGAGGTAACGAGGACTCTGTACCGTCAACTGTACACTTTTCAGATCAGCATGATGGTGGGTAGGGATTCCTAATCTTGTCACTTGTGACAAGTGGGGCCAGATAATCCCGTGGTATGGGTTGTCCTACAGGTTGGCAGGAACCATCCAAGGGCCTTTAGTAGCTAGAGATCTTTAGCATTTCTCAACTTACCTATAATACTTAAAAATGTCTTCAGATACTGCCAAATATCCCAGAGAGACAGTTATTCAGCTGAAAACAAATGCTTTAGGGTTTTCTAACCTTGGATGCCTATCCCAGCTAATTTTCCAGTATTTCCCAGCGAACACCGGGTTCTATAGTCACAGTCTACTTTCTCCCAATTTAGTGAAGCCCTCACATAAAACTTTCATCTTTGTGTGATATTTACCAGTTTTCATCAGGAGGTGGGAAGGGATGAGGCCAAGGAGGGGAGGCCCTCCTCAGACCCCCACCCGCACTCCCACCAAAGGACTAGCAGGCATATGTCAAGGAGGCCCAGAGTGGAAGCCAGGGAGGGCCAAGGTGAGGAGGGACAGTGAAGAGTAGGCGAGGATGGGAAGGCAGATGAAGTGAAGCCCCCAACACAGACGAGTCTGGAGTTCCTGCAAAGGAACCCAGTGCTAGGGTCTAAAGCAGGGCTCTGATATGGGCGGTGTCAGGAAGAATGGAGCTGCTGTGGGAGGGTCATGGAGCCAAACATGCCAGAGGCAGGACAGAGCCCCAGGGTCTACAGATGTGACCAGAGGAGAGTGTTCGCTTTCTCCCTACCTAGGGCAAGTACTGGGCAGAGCTACGCCCTCCTACAGAAGGAGTTAAGGGACACAGGTCACGAGAAGATTGTATCACTCTCATATCTGCTGTCCCTCCGTGAGATTGGATCTTCAGTTGCTCAGTGTATAGGCTGTCAGTTAGTTTTGGGTTTTCCTTCCTGCTAAACTGCAGGCTGAGGCCAGGGACATGCTCTAGACATCTTCCGAATGCTCCTGAATGCGGTGCCAAGTTCCAGGCTGGGGTTTTCTAAATAAAAACTCATTGGTATGAGATGAATAAGCTGGATAAGAAAATACAACAGCTAAAGTTTCTGAAGCTTTCTATTCGTCTATTTCAGAGCAATGACGAAAAGAGGACTATGATATCTGACCTTCCCAAAAACAAATTATAAGAAAGGGTAATTCTGAAAGATTAAATTAGCCACGTGGACCTGAAGGGGCCATTGAAGAAAAGTGGGGCTCGGTTCTCACTAGCCCTGTCTCAAACCTTCTCTTCTTTTTATTAGATATTCTCTACCTCTTTCCATAGTGAATGGTAAATGCTAGGAAAAAGAAGTTTTCTTTGGATCAAGTCCTCGTGAACAGAGAGCAGCAGATGTCTTTGCTGGAATTGGTCCTTACTGCCACCAACTTGTCAGTTCAGAGCAGAAAGCCATGGCTGTTGACAGAGGTTTCTGTCCTGCCTGATCCGGCAGCTGTTTATACCAAAGAAATACACAGAGGTCTACATTAATTATAAACTGGTTGACCTATTAGCTCAGGCTTCTTATTAACTAATTCTTACATTAACCCATTATTCTTGTCTCTGTTAGCCACGTGGCTTGGTACCTTTGTCAGCAAGGGATTCTCATCTTGCTTCCTCTGCAGCTGGGTGGCGACTGCAGACTGTGTCTTTCTTCTTCCTAGAATTCTGCTGTTCTTGTTGCCACGCCTCTACTTCCTGCCTGGTTGCCCCACCTATACATCCTGCCTGGCTACTGGTCAATCAGAGTTTTATTAAAATACAAATGACAGGGTACAGACCATTGTCCCACAGCACATGGCAGGACATACGCATGAGTGGGGCCTAGCAGGAAGAGTCCCTTTTTATTAGTGGAAGGCAGAACACCAGCTCCTCCCCAAAGAAACAGAGTCGCTCACCCCCAGAAACTGATTATATACATCCACAGTGACGGGACTCCACAGGTACGAACAACTGTGAATGCAGCTAGGACATTACCAGGGGGTTCTGCCCATTTGGTTTGTTTTAATTTTATAAAAGAAAATTGTGTGGTGTATATTTGTGTGTGCGTTCATGTATGCACATGGGCAGGGGCATACGCTCATGTGTGTATGTACAGAGAGGCCAGAGGTTGATGTCAGCTGCCTTCCTAAATCACTTTTCAGTCTGTCTTTGAGAAGCCAGAGATCACAGACTCAGTGGGCTGGTTGTGGGTCACTCCTCGGGGACCCATCTGCCTGCTCTCTCACCCAGCACTGTTTTTTACATTTGCACGCTGACTCAGGTCCTTGTGTTTACGCGGTGGGTACTTTGCTGACTGAACTATCTCTGACTCCCTGGTTCTGATTAAAAAACTGTCACCTTTCCTCATGAGAGACATGAGAGATGAGAGAGGGAGATGGACAGCGAGAAGGGGAGAGAGAGAGGGGGGGGAGAATAACTGTGCCCAGAGGAAAGGGAAACAGAGAACATGAGTGGCTCTAGAAGCTGGGAATTCCCTTCAGATGCCAGTCAGGAGTAAAGAACAGACTCCATCGACAACTGCACGGACTGAATTCTGCCACCAAGGGGAATGAACAGGAAGTGGGCCCCCCTAGGGCCCCCCAAAAAGCAGAGCAGCCCTGAAGGCACCTTTCTTCCAGCTTGTGAGACGGCTTTTATCCATCATGACTACCCACTGTAACCAGTTTAGCTGTCTGGATTGAACACAGGTATGGCATTGTGTTCATTCAGAAAGAGAACATTAAAACAACACCCTGAGCAAAATTCAAAGAATCCCCCTAAATGTGTTAAGGTATTAACAGGCATTGTGCAGAGCCGGGAGTCAGGGGAAGTGGTGGCTCTTCTGACAGTGAGCAGTTTTGATTCCACTGGACCACTTCACAGGGACTGTACCTCCCACACAGTACAGCAATGACCAAGTCACACTGTGCCCTTTATGGGCAATAATACAGCTGTGCACATCTCAAAAAGAAAGTGCACTGGGGCATAATTGGCTCATTTTAGCTGCAAGTTCGGGGCACAGAAATCATGTACTTTTTCCCTCAAAAGAGATGGAGAAGAACTTGATCGCAGAAAAGAGGACCAAGATCTTATTCAAAGAGTTATTGGGCAATTTAGCTATCAGGTTTAACATTATTATCATGAACAGAGAAAATAGGGTGAAAAAGGCCCTGGGATAGCTTTGCTTCTCCTAGCTGACCTACTTTCTTATCTATTGAAAACGTGCAGTAAGAATGTCCGACAGAAGAGCATGAGTTCAGAAATAACTGCAAGAGGCAGAGCACAATCAAAAAGCTTGCAAAAATCAACCTTCGTGTTCTAGCATCAGCTAGAACAGGCTATTTTTAATGTGCATGGCATTTGCCTTTTAAATGCTTAATGCACACTTATTAGACGATGGGCAGAATTCTTGGGTCAAAGAAGACAAATAAGTCATTAG
Source organism: Ellobius talpinus (assembly GCA_001685095.1). Lineage (NCBI taxonomy): Eukaryota > Metazoa > Chordata > Mammalia > Rodentia > Cricetidae > Ellobius > Ellobius talpinus. Next base: position 7,288 of record LOJH01044085.1, on the reverse strand, counting down.
AAAACCTAGCCTGTCAACTCGCTGCTGACAGCCGGAGAATGGATGCACACGCCGACTGTGCAAAACGGAAATGCCGTGGCCACGTTTACACAAACTTGCATACATGCAACCTTTTCGAAGGGGCATGCGGAACACACTGCAATCTGAAGACTTGGGGTCACCAAGCGCCACAGTCAGGGGACTGAGATGTAGCTGGGTTCCTCTACGCAGCGCTGTCTGAGAGTGTGTAGTAAACAGTGGGTCAGCCTGACAAAAATGACACTATCACAGTGTAAAAGAAGGCAAACAAGCATTCCCTTCTTCACACTACAGAAAAGCGAGCATTAAATTATGTCTAGTTTCTCCTCTACCTCACCCCCTCCTCCACCTAAGCATAGACAATGAGGAGCAAACATGCTTCTGCTAGCACCATTCAAAGATCGAAAACATTACAATAAAAAACATTACAATAACCAGAATTCCAAAAATATTGGCAGCATTAAACATAACTCCTATGGCACAAAAATTACTATGAGTCCAAGAATTTCAATAGTATCATGTTAGTTTTCAAAGAAAACTATATGAAATTGAACTTGACACAAAAAAATGTATAAGCAGTGGTCTCCATTTTCACTTTTTAAAAACTTGCTAACAAGCAGAAAAGGGGATGATACATGTAGAGCATTAATCTTGACGCAGGACAATATCTGTATTTCAATTTCAAAAAGTTATTATAGAATGGATTTCTTAAGATTATTTTTAATTTTTAAAACAATCTACATACAAATCCCAGTTCCCTCTCTCTCCCATCCTCCCACTCCTCCCACCTTCTCCCCACCCCACCCCTCATCCACTAATAAAGTCATTTGAGGCAGGACCAAGGTCCTCTCCCCTGTATCTAGGCTGAGCAGGGTATCCCTCCACAGGGAACGGGCTCCAAAGAGTCAGTTCATGCTCTAGGAATAAATATTGATTCCACTACTAGGGGTCCCACAAACTGTCCATAAAGCATAAAGATCTATTTTATTTTTAATTATGTGTATATGTATGTTTCTGTATTTGAGTAGGTGTGCATCTGAGTGCAGATGCCCTCCAAGTCCAGAAGAGGGCATCAGTTCTTATGAGACTGGAGTTATAGGCAGTCAATCATATGAACTGACTGACCTGGATGCTAGGAACTGAAATTGGGCCCTCTCAAAGACCAGCATGCACTTCTAATGGCTGCACCATCTCTGCAGCCGAAAGGCGAATTGTAAATATTACTTTTTCATACTTATATTCCATATTACTTATAATAAAGGTTTAATCCCATTTCATGAAAGCAGTGAGAAAAAAATGCACACAAAGGTTTTATATCTGCATTTTTCCACCGAAAGCAGGAAGTAGGAACCCTGCAACTTAGAAAGGTAAATTTCCATGAAAGCAAAAATCACCCCTAGAATGGACCCTAGAAGCAGAAATGGCCACAAAAATTCACAAAACCAGAAAAATTCAAAGGAACGATAAAGAAGCTTTGATGGGATACTGGCATGTACTTTATTGAGGAAGGCAAAGGATCCTATATGATTTCTTTGCATAAAAGAACATTCAGCAACAAGACACAGTGTGTGGCTTCACAAGACACAGGAGGGTGAGCCATCTCAAACTGCAGAGGACCTGTTTTTTTTTCCTCTCAAGTTTCTAACTTGGCAAAACTTTAGAAAACACAAATTTTCAGAAATTACTGAGAGGCGCTCAAAGGTCAGGGAATTTCTTTGAAAGTAAAAAAAACCCACTCCAAGTTGAGGGGCTTCTTTTTATGGGGCGTGGAGTGCTGGGGATGGATACTAGGGCTCACGAAGGTTGGGCAAGCACACTGAGCTACCCCTGTTAACCCAAGGAACTGCAGGTGCAACTTACGTATATTTGATTCCTCTTGTACCGCTGGAATAAGTTGTACATGATGGAGCCTCCATGGAGCTCGGTCAGAGAGGCCATGTCTTCCACGCCCTCCTCATTCATGGGGTGCATAGCCGTCACCTTTTGGTGGGTGATTGTGCTCTGCTTGTAGGTGAACACCTGAGGGTAGGAATGAATTCACTGTTTAGTCTCCAGTAGATGACTGTGCAAGTGCCCAGACTGGGGAAACAATCTCAGTACAACAGTCTAAGTTTTAAAAATTTTTTTTTTTTTATTTTCTTTATGGCATCTATACATTTTCTAAGGAAGAAACTATTTTGACAGCTTCTGGAGTAAACTTATAATCAATCATCCTTGGAAACTCACAGAAACTTTAAATTCATAATTCATTTTCTACGCAGTTCTTTAATCGATAGAAATCAGGGAACTCACATGGGCTGGAGAAACGGCTCAGTGGTTACAAACACTTCTTGTGGAGGACCCAGGTTCAGTTCCCAGAACCCACACAGATACTTCCAACATCCATAACTCATGTTCTCAGTGATCTGATGCCCTCTTCTGAACTCCAAGGGTACCAGGTGGTGCACATACATACAGGCAGGCAAAACACTCAATTAAAGTAAAAACGTAAATCTAAAACCTTTTTCTTTTCAAGACAAAGTTTCTCTGCATAGCCCTGGCTATTCTGGAATTCACTTTGTAGATCAGGCTGGCCTCAAACTCATAGGGATCTGTCTGCCTCTGCCTTCCAAGTGATGGGTGCCAACAGCGCCTGGCAAAACATTTTTTTTTTAAAAAAATGATTAGTTTTGGTTTGTTTCTTTAGTCAGGAACTTGGTCTCCCTACAGTTTTACTCTGAATCACTTGGTAGCCTCAATGCTTCACAGCAAAGTTTTTTGATTTAAGAGTTATATTGTTATACTGATTGTTAACCAAGCAAATATTCCCTCCATCTGCTACAAGACTGCCACAGTCATGACATCAATATTTAGAAAATGTAACCAGCATTCCCTCTCCATCATGGCATGTAACATGCATGTGTTCTTTGTTTATCAGATGATCCACCTTATACTTCCAGACAAAGGTAAGGAGTGATACATATATATATATATATATATATATATATATTAGCATGTACGTCAAGCGACACTACTTACAGTTCATTATTGGGATCAGCACATTATTTCTGAAGCCACTTGGTGTTCTGTTAGTAAATGACCACAGAATTAAACACAGTAAGCTATGATCTGTTTGTTGACCAAGTTCAAACTGCTGTACACGTAAAAGTACAAATAAAAGGGATTTTCCTATGGAGTCTGAATCTTCAATTGTGCGTTCATAGTTTGGGTTTGGTTTTGCAGTACAGAGGAAACAAACACAAGGTCTAGCAAGTGCTCCTACCACTTAGCCACTTTCTCACCCCTACTAGCGTCTAGTTAATAGTTTTTAAGCCATGCAAGCTTCCTTTAAATAAAACAAAACTGGCAAAAGGTTCTTTGAAAAAGAATATAAATAGCACGAGGAACGCATAGCCTTCACACGTACACACGTGCATATGCCTGCACATGAAGCCATTTCTGCCATGGCTGAAGAAGTTTTTGATTCGAGATTTTAAATTTAATATCAACCAGCTGTCTACACTGCAACAAATAGCACATTCCTACAAAAGGGAATGACACACTGAGAACTACAAAAATGCCAACCCAATGGTTTTGGTACAAATGCCATGTTTTATTTTTCTAGAGAAAAAAAATAAACTTCCATAGTGGTACTTAAGCCAGACATACCACAAAAGTCGGTCCAAACCAGCCCTGAGAAACTTCCCCAGGCCAGCATAGAGACACACCCTTCCCTCCCGAGGAAGAACCACTCTCCCCAGATGCTGTTTGGCAGACATTCACCTGAGAAGAGAGCCTAGTTTTCCTACCTCAGGTGGTGGTGGTGGGGCACTGAAACACCATGAGCTGGACAGAGACCTGGGTTGCTGAGGGAATATGGGTGGGGTGAGCCACATCCAGCAAAACAGCTGTGAAGGTAATGGCATAAGGGTATTCCAGAGACAAGAAACACATGCCTGAGTCATAACCACCAAAGAAGAAAATTCAAGAAACATGGACTGGCAATGGATGTTGCCTTGGCGCAAGCTAGACAAGCCCTCTGCCCTCTGCTAGCTTGCTTTCCTCTGGGATGCCAATTCAAGCATTTTCTCGGGGCTGCTTTTAACCAATACTTGAAGTTCTGAAGGCAAGGCCTCCTGAAAGACAACACAAGACCTTCCAGTCTGCTCCTCAGCTGAGAAGAGTTGACCAGGCTAGGCAAGATGTGGCTTGCACCTCCTCAGCCCTCTCTGTGGAGTATGCTGTCCTCCTGGGGTGTTTCGGGAACACCTGCTTGATGTCTGAATGTATTGCTGGATGATTAAACACCTGAGTTAATTTGGGAGGATTTCAAAAGATCAGTGACTGACCCTCCATACCATTCAAGAAGTTCTTTACTGTGTGTGTGCATACGTATGGGTACACATGCATGTGGGGACATGCAAACATGAGAGGATGGCTTCAGTGTGTCTTCCACTCTTCCTTACTTTTCTTATATGTTCTCTCTCACTAATTCTGGAGGTCAGCGATTGTCTAGAATAGCCAGGAGGCAAGCCTTGGGATCTGTCTTGTCTGTCTGTGTGACCAGAGTGATGGGGTTACAGATGCATGCCACCATTTCAACCTTTCAGTGAGTGTCTGGGATCCAAATTCAAGTCCTCATGTTTATGCAATAGGCATTTTACTGACTGAGCCATCTCCCAGGCCCATGGTATCTCCTGAGCTATCAGAAGCCATATTAATATATATCAGTTAACCAGGTATTGGTTTTTGGAGGTTCTTTCTAAACATTAAGAAACAAATTTGTAAGCTGAAATGATATGGTCCTTTTTACAAGACCTTTTCTTCCAGAACAGTTTCTGGAAAGGAGGCACACGATATAATAATCAGATGTATTTCTAAAAGAAGTCAGAAAAAAACTGAGTTACATCCATAAAGCAAACACCATGGAGAAGGTGGTGTGACCAATATACACAAAACAGGGTCAGCAATCAGCCAGAGAAAAATTCTTGCTGCCGAGCTCGAGGACCTGAGTGTGATCCTGGGGACCCCTGTAGTGTGAAGAAGGAGCGCCACGAGGATGTAATGGTGGGGAGAAAAGCCAACTCTGCAAGTTGTCTTATGACCTCTACACGCAGACATGTATACAATAAATTAATAGCTACAAGGATTGAAAGAAGTCAGGTGGTGGTGGCACACGTCTTTAATC
>LOJH01044084.1:2310-13865 GCA_001685095.1 Ellobius talpinus | reverse complement strand
TCTAATCAGAAACACTGGGTGATGCTATATGTTGGGGTGTTGTAGGCCTTGGAGGAGGAGGGAGGGGGAGGAGGACGAGAAAGAGGAGGAGGAAGAGGAGGAGGAGGAGGAAGAAGAGGAGGAGGAGGACCTCAGGATTCAAATTACATTCAAGTTTGAAAACCTCTGCCTTGTAGACGGAGGGGGATTTTTAATTCAAATCTTCAGAGTTGGCATGAGTGACACAGAGACCATAGAGTTGGAGTAGGAAGGATGAGTTCCCACGCCATCCTCCAGTCACCAAGCCTCACTGACTGTCCTTGCTCACCACAGTTCCGCACTGGCCAGGCTGGCCCCAGAGGTAGTTTCAAGATCACGAAATACATTTCAGGGTTCTTCGTAATTTACCTCTCTCTCCTCTCACATACATCCCACTGCAGGTCGACCAGTGGCTATTTCTCACGTCAGTCATACCCACATCCATCCCCACAGTAAGTACCACCTCTACTCATTGACATCTGTCAGTCTTTCCTAGTGAAGCTCTGGCTCCCACAAAGCCCTTTTCTAGCTCATTCTCTAAATCTGTGACTTTTTTTAGAACTAGGGACCCATACATCAAAATTCACATTTAATTTGTATAAGTCCCATCTTACCAGTTAGATTTTTAATTCCTCTTGCCAAAAAGACTATCAGACGTTTCAAATCTTTGATTGTTAATTCCTCTTGCCAAAGAGACTATCAGACGTCTCAAATCTTCCCTCAGTTGTTAGCACCGGGCACATAAGTAAGATGGTTAGACTGTAATAAGTTCTATTAAAATCACTGACTGATGGGACAGCTTGCCACCAGCCCAAAGGATTGTTCAGTCATTCAGCAATCCTTAGCATGTCTGCAGAGCTGGCACCAGAAACAGAGAGTCAGCAGTACTATATAAGAATAAAAATCACAGCAGAGGCTGGAGATATGGCTCAGAGGTTAAGAGCACGTACTGCTCTTCTAGAGACATGGAGTATAGATCCCAGCGTCCATAACAGATGGCTAACAAACTCTCATAACTTCAGCTCAGAGGAACCAATGCCTCTTTCTTCTAGCTTCTACAGGAACCTACACTAATGTTCCCATACACACAAATGGGCGTACACATATATACATAACTTTAAAAATAATTGTTTGAAAAGGAGTTGAATCAAAAGAATGTGTCATTTGTTTATTAAACCCTGACTGTGTGCCTGGCACTGGGTAAGTTGTTAAGAATATGTTTGCTCTAGTTTAATGTCTATTACTGTGATAAAACATCAAGGCAAAAAACAGCTTCTGGGGGATGGGGGTTATTTCCGGTTGCAATTCCAGGTGACTGCTGATTACTGAGAGAATCCACAGTAGGAACTCAAGGCAGGAAACCAGATGCAGGAATTGAAGCAGATCATGGAGGAACACTGCTTGCTGGCTTGTTCTCCATGACTCACTCAGCCCACTGTCTTATACCATCCAGGACCACCAGGGATGGCACTACCCCCAATGTTCTGGTACTTCCCGTATCAACCATCAGTCAAGAAAATGCCCCCACAGACTTGCCTATAGGCAAATCTGATGGAGGCATTTTCTCTATGGAAGTTCTTCCCAGATGACTCCAATTTGTGTCAAGTTGCCAAAACACTTCGCCCTGCAATGACAATGAGCAAACCATTCTCCAAGACTCACAAAATCCTCACACCCCTCACAGAAACAGACAGACCTTCCCGGTGATCGCAAATATGAACAAAAGATTATAGATTATGTAGACCTTGAAAACACCAACAGGGCCTGACCTTGGTCATAGGATCTGAAGGAAGAGAATAGTTGGGTTGAGACAGTATTCTGGCCTCAGATTTAACGCCATGTAAGACCTTCCACCCGACCCCCCCCCACTTCCCTACTACAGAAATGGAAGTCACAGGCCTGCCCCACCTTTGAAAGGGTTTGAGTCCACTTGGATGGATTATGGAAACTAGGTGAGCAACCTGGTTTATTCTGAATTGATGAAACCTTAGAACTGTCCTTAGACTGCCCAGTAATAAAGTAGGTTTCATAAGAACCCTGCTAGCCTCATGCTCTGAAGATTAGGACCATAAAACAGTGCCAGGGAAAAGAGGTAGAATGTTCTACCCAGTCTGCAAATAACCCTAAATGCTTTGCTAGCTAATTCCAGAGCAAACGTGATGAAACTGTGTGTCGTGTGTGTGTGTGTGTGTGTGTGTGCTTGTGTAAATAAGCAAACATTTGTTAATTGTTCCAGTGGGCTCTTAATAAAACTTGGTTGTACAGTTCAGCTACTCTCATGTGACTTTCTGTGAGTTACAACAAAGGGGCATTTTAGGGGCTTCCAAAAGAATGTCTTAGGGAAAGCGGACCGCCTACCAGAGGGCACAGGGTATTTTCTGAGTAGCTTCGTCTGCAATAGGTAAAAATGATGAGATAGTTACCTTGAAAACACAGTGGGTAGAAAAGAATACCATATAGAGATGGAGATGTGTTTTCACTATTTCTCTTTCCTGTAACTTGCACAGTGTGCGCATATGTGTCTCTCGAGAGTGTGTAGGAAGGTATGGAAGAGGTGAGGGGGAGACACCAGAGGCGCCGGCCACTCAATATAGCTCTACTCAGTCAGATGGGTTTCATTATGCAAACTTGCACGTTGAAGACATTTCTCTTCCACCTTTAAAACACGAGATTCCAAATTTCGTGCTGTCAGACCCAGAAGACTTAAATAGATAATACGCCTGATTGTATTTAACAAAACACTTTCAGTGAGTGCTGCGAGCATCTTTGCAATAGATGCATTTTCATCTAATAGTCATTTAATAATTAAGCCTTAACAGCCAAAGATTCATGTGGGTTTTTGGTTTGTTGTTATTGCTTTAGAAATATTGCTCATCTGGTCTGTCTATGTGTCCCTCTTCAAATACACTTAGACAGTTCACTAAGAATCCGTACTTAAATTTGCTTTCTACGGCACGCCTCCTTCTAGTCTTTGCCCATCTGAATTCACCTCCTACCTACCCATCCTATCCTGTGAGGAAGGGCTGGGCTTGACTAGTCTCACAACCGAGAAAACAAAAGACCATAGGAGCTTGCCTAAGGTCCCAGTCCCAATCACCAGTAAGAGGTTGACTTGAATCTAGGCACAGAGATTTGGGTCAGGCCTCCTAACTGTCCATCTCAGAGGCTGATGAAGACTTTTATATGGAATGGGATTGTCTTTGAGTAGTTAGGGGAAACATTGTGCATCCCTTGGCTTACCACAGCCAAGTTTCAAAACTCATATTGAGCTTGATGGTTAATGACAGGGGGATTCATGGGTTACCTCACAGCTGACTACTTGCCATCAATAAGTCAGGAACAGCTAATTTGTACAAGCTAAGTTAGGATACGCAGTGAAGGCAAGGGAGAGGAAACGTTTGACAAAACTATCTTGAGGAAAAAGCAGTAAGTTAAAATTGACTCCCTGAGGTAAGTAGACTCTCCTCTGCCATTTGGCCAAGCGCTGGGAGGTGACTTACAATTCCCAGACCTCACCCGGATGCGAGCTAAAAAGTGCCTCTTTTATCAGCTCTTGCGGGATAAATTATGGCTTCAAAGCTCAGCGACGTCTCCATTCAGAAAACGGGTCGCCGACAAGAGCTCTAGGGTCTAAAGAAACTATAACGAGCAAAGGAATATGGCAACAAGAAAAAATGAATCTTTAGCCTGGGTCCCGCCTTCTCTCATCCATTTCACTCTGTATTAAGGGGAACCTCATTCTGCCCTCTCACAGAGGGAGGGCACCTGCCAGAACCCACTCAGTCCACATACTGGGTCTGGCCCACGCAGAACGTCACTGGGACAAGGAGGCCCAAACTTTTGTGAAGCCTAACAATGTGCCCTAAAGGACTCAGTCCCTTTGTGGTGGTTAGTCAAGCAGTTAAAGCAACAGCTGGTTCTAGGAATCTGGGCCCAAATCTCTGTTCGGGATACTGGTACTTCCTGTTGAGTCAGTCAGTCAGTTTATGTCTGCCCAAAGTGGAATTTCTGTGAAATAAAGGGTGAGTATAATTTTACATTCCAGTACCGAAATGAATGACAAAAGCAAGTGTTTACAAACTGAGGAAGAGAGACTGTTTCACAGGGCATGAACCCCACCAACATCAGTAATACAGATACTGGGGTGGCCACATGGAGCCCTAAGACGACAAGAAATGCATGTCACCATGGACATGGAAGGGACATCCAGGTACAACCCCACTCTCTAGCCACATGGCTGAGGAATTTATTAGGGACTGCCATTCCTCTGTAGGACAGAACCTACTGCCCAGGAGCATGACAAAGAGAGGCTGGAAGCAGCCTTGCTTCAGGTGCCATTCCGGGCTCCAGGCAGAGCCCAGCCCTGCAGCTAGCTGGGACTGACACACAGGTGAGTTCCAGACCACTTGGCTGCTGCGCCGATGTTTTATCTGACTTTTGCCCTCCTTTCTCTCCAACCCGGCAACAGTCCGAACTTTTCCTTCTACTCTGACCCCAAAGGAAGCAAACTTGCATATGGTGGGCTGAGGAACGAACAGAGGGAGCGAGCGTAGAGCAGCTACAGTTGTGACTTCTTGTGAGTCCTAACTGCTGGTGTCACTCAGTAAGTGTTAGTTCAAGAGCAAGCTTTGAGTCAGGCTTCCTAGGTGATACTGGCATTGTCTCTGTGAGGGATGTACTGTGTGCAGAGGAGAGAGATAAGATAATAAGTTATAAAGTAGGTGAGACTTACTCGAGGGCCCGTAACCAGGCCCTCCAAGCAGATCTAGTTCCCACAGTGGTCTCAGTGGCCACAACAGTAGAAAGTCATCTGACACGGTCTCCATACCACACAGCCACTAGGGGAACGGAAACTCCATCCTCTGGGACAGAATAAGGAATAGGACACGATCAGTGCTCCAACCCTTCTTTGTGTCTAGATTGAGGCACAAACCGTAGGAAACAGACCCAACCCTGGGAACAGTGTGGAGAGAAGGGTAGATAGAGTTAGCTGGGAACCCCAAGTGGGGGAAGGGCTGGATGCCTGAATACATCTAGAGAAATTTAAAGGGGAAACTATAGTAAGATCTTTCGCCTTTGTTAATAAATACAGTATCAGAATACAAATAACTGGCAGGACTGGGGAGATGGCTCAGGGCGTAAAGGAACTTGCTTGCTGCCAAGACTGACGACCTGAGTTTAATCTCTGAGATGCACTCAGTAGAAGGAGAGAATGGACTCATGCATGACATCCTCTGATCTCCACACGCGCTTTCTGTGTATGGACACACACATACACACACTGTTTTTTGTTTTTGTTTTTAGTTGGTTTTTTTTGTGTGTAGATAGATAGACAGATTAGATAGATAGATAGATAGATAGATAGATAGATAGATNGATAGATACATGTATATCTATATACATATGTAACAGAAGTACTACTAGAAAAAAATAAAGAGGAAAAGGCACAAGACCATATCTTTTCCTATAGTGCAAAGATAAAACATTGGCTATCAGATTGCTAAGGATCTTGCTAGATTTCTGTCTGGCTATCACAAGAGCTATGGCCTCACACATCTTTGGCCTTCAGTTCTAGGTTGATTCAGCAACTATCCTAACAAATGTCTTATTAATCAATCCCCTGGCTCCTGCCTACTGTGAACTGTTCTGACAACTGGATGGACACAGCATATACAGAAGCCAAGGTACTGGGAAAATGCCATATTGTCAGCAACTCTCTTCATAGAAACTGCTTCACTATGCTTATAAACTAACACAGGCAAATGTTTTGCTTGTAAATTTATCTTTTTAATTTATTATTGTTGTGGGTATATGTTATGTGTGTGTGACGGCAGATGTGTATGCCACAGTCGGCTTGTGAAGGTCAGAGGACAACATTTAGGAGCTGGTTCCCTTTCTTCCAGCCTGGGTTCTGGGGATTGCTCAAGTCTCAAGTATATACTGCAAGGACTTTTGCTGCTGAGGTGTCTCACTGCCCTACCACCACCACCACCACTGAGTTTTTAAAAGTGTTTAGACTGACATTTAAAGAAGAATACAGTAAATGAAGATACCATGAACCTTCACAATGCCCCACGTGAGTTTTGGCACCATTAAACTGTGGCCAGACCAGATCTTGACCATGTGGGCTTGGAGAAGATAAGACACACTTCACTTTGAGGGGGAGCTCAGCTCAGAGCCTGCAGATAGCAGACAAGCTTGAAGATTTCTCCCACTCCTCTCCTTGCCTCTAGAGTTTAGCAAATAATATAGACTTGGTTACAAAATTCCAAGGTTCCGTTTTCAGAATGTTATCTCTTAGTGAGTGAGGCTGCCATCCGTGGCTCTAACTGGTAAACATGATCAGCGTGGAGGAGAAGAGCATCACCATGCCATCCTGTATCAACCTTCATCTTTCCGTCATTATTGAGAACTCTGGAGTCTCTCTGAGTGTGCTGTGATTAAATTTTAATAGACACCAGAAATGAAAATGGCAGCCACTGGGTGGAAGAGGGAGTCCTGGGGAGCCAGTCCACATGTTACTTGCCTATAAGATGCCAAAGGGAGGAGGCTCATAACCTTTGCAATGGCATGCTCTTTAGTTAATACACTCAGTGATTTCATGAGTCTGCCAATATAAATCTTTAAGAAAAAAAATATAAAAATGTGAGCAAAGTCAGCAGGGGTCTAAGTACTAATGTTATTTTCCCCACTGCTGGAAAATGATTTTTTCCCACCACATTGGAGCACGTGTCCTTATTAGTATGTATGAAATGAGAGCAATAAGCATTGGGAGATTTACACTACACTACGTCCAACTTCATTAATGAGAAAGGGAGTTCATTTTTAGGGAGGAGTCAACAGCCTACATACCTGTTCAATTAATATCATAAATCCATCATACGCACAGGACTTTAAAAGTGTCCACCTCTTTTTCTCTACCTATTACAGCTATTAACTAAATGTGTCTGTACCTACAGAGTGTTAAGGTGCCACGATCTCAATTTACATATTTATTTAAAGACACGTTCTTATGTATACCAAACTGGCCTCGAACTTGTTCGAGGAAGACTTTGAAATTTGGATTCTCTTGCCTCTATTTCCCGAGATGTAATACATTTACACACCCGTAATACCACTCCCCTGTTTATATAGCCTGGGATCATACCCAGGGCTTCATGCTTGCTGGGCAAGCACTCTACTATCTGAGCTACATCCCCAGTTAACCCTGCCACGACCTTTATGCGGCAGATGCAATTTAATTATGTACCCGCTGTCCAACTTAGTGCCATTCGGTCAACATTAAGTAAGAGTCAGAGGGTGGGATGAAAAGACTGGAAGCAGGGAGCAGCGAACCAGAGCCCCGACAGAGACCAGACATTAGTTTCCCTTCATTAGAATGGGGCAGAACTAAGCAAGCAGGTCTCATGAAAACCACAACTTTTGCATGACAATCAGCAAGCACCCCCACAAGTCCTTCTACTGGCTCAGCCAGCTCCCAAAGCCCCTCTGCTGGCTCAACAGATGCCCCCCAGACTTCTTCAAGCTAAAAATAGCTTCCCCTACCCTGCCACTGGAAAAATACCTAACCACTAGGCTTCCCACCAGTTAGCTCTCACCAATCAGCCCCCATGCTAATCTTTTCTCCACCGATCACCCCCCAGATTAACCCCTCCTCTCTGGGATTCCCCTAATTCCACTTAAAAGGAGCTTGTGACCTTCTATGGGGGTCGCCAAGGGCCACCCCAATGTTGGAATTAATAAAGCACTCCTGTAATTGCATACGTGGCTGTTGGTCTTCTTTAAGGGTTTTTCTCAGACGCTAACAGGGAAAGGGTATGCTAGGTTCAGAAGACACAAGCTTGTGTAAGACAGAGCCTGTGTTTCCAGTAGCATTCAGTTAAATAAACATGGAGGATATAAAGGAAGGTGAAATAGGGAGAGGTTCCAGAAAAATATAAACAATCAAAAGTGACTCAGGCCATCGCAGTGCAGAGCAGAAGCACAAAAGGAAGACGGTCTAAAGTTTCAAATGGAATTAATGCCAGAGCAAATATCTACAGACAAATAGCCACACCTCCCAAGATTCTAGAATCTAGTGAGAGTTAATGGAGTATGTTTGTTAGGCATGGAAGGAAATGACAGCATTTTAGGAGGAGGTGTGGGGGCAAAGTTCAAATGGTCTTGGTGTTTTTTGAGGATCGTGAAGGAGAACGTGATTTGTATGAGGACGTGACGAAAGGTGAACTGGAAAACAATTTTTAAAATAGCAACAACAACAAGAACACACAAAAGCACTTGGTCCCTGGTTAATAAAACAGAAGAAGAAAGTATCCTTCCAAGAACTATTCACAAAACCCTGGGAACGCATCAGGCCACAGGGCAGGATCATACACAAGCAAGTACAATAGGAGAAATACCTTGAAAATAACTCGGCATTGTTCTCTGACTTGTTTACGTGGCAAAACCAAAACAGAGCCAGGTGTCTCTGCATTATGATAGATTGACTCCCCTTTCGAACAGTGAAAGTTCTGGAGGTGGGCGGTGGTGGTTGCACAATGACATGAATGTACTAAGTGTCATTAAACTGTATGCTTGACATGGTTAAAATGATACAGTCCAATTATGCATATTTTACGACAATCAAAAACATAATTTCTTCAACATTCTAGAGACAGAAGCTGTAAGATGGAGAGCCAGCCTAAGAAACAAAGGGGGACTTTGTCTCAAAGCAAACAAGGGTCTGGAATGTAGCTAAACCCCAAAGTGCTTCCCTCGCATGTGCAAGGTTCTGGGTTTGACCCTCAAAACTACAAAATATTCTAAGGTGTCTCCTGAATGCCTGAAATGCATACAGTTTATCACAGGAAATTTTTGTAATTATTATCAAGCTCACTGATTTTAATTTTTCTTTTTAGCTTGCGTGCATGCATGTGTGTATGTACAGACAGGCGCATATACCCACAAAGGGACCAGAGGAGAACTTCATGCATCCTGGTTTACCATGCTCCTTCTAATGCCTTGAGACTGGATCTTTCACTGAACCTGGAGCTAGACCAGGAGCCAGCAAATCCCAGTGATCCTCCTGTCTCCACCTTCTGTAGTGCAAGAGTTATAAGTGTACATGACCAGCACAACAGGAGTCGTGTTTACACAGCAAGCCCTCTTACCCACTGAGGTCTGTTTCTTATCAAAATATAAATGCATGCATACCTTAAACATGCATACAGTATATTTTGTATGTAAGCACGAGTGCACAGATTCAGCACCTCCATCAAGATGCTGCCACGAGGGCTGTGTGGTTGTGGCGCACACCTTTAATCCCAGCACTTGGGAGGCATCGGCAGACTAATCTCTGTGAGTTTGAGGCCAGCCTGGTCTACAGAGTGAGTTCCAGGACAACAGGGGCTGCTACACAGAGAAATCCTATCTTGAAAAACAAAAACAAACAAACAAACAAAAAAATGGTGCCATGCCCAGTGAGTCCTTCTACACCTTCCCAGGAACCGAGTCCCCTAAAAGCTAACTGTGCTTCTGGTTTCCACCATTTTATATGGGGATGATGTGTGTTTTCTCAATTTTATGCAGTGGTCTCTGCCCCACATTGGCAAACTCACTTAGGTTTTATTGTTGTTTTATTGCATAATGAACTCTCACAAACTTGTTGGCTTAAAGGAGGACCAACTTATGATCTCCAGTTCCCATGGATCAGCATCTCAGGCACTGGTTAACTGGGCCCTCTGCAAAGGGTCATTCCAGACTGATGTCGAGGCGTAGGCTGAGCTGTGAGCTCGTTTGAGGCAGTTCCCTCCCTCATGCTCCTTGTGTGTTGGCAGGAATCATTCCCTTGCAGCTGTGCTACCAAGGTCTGTGTGCTTGCCAACTGTCCTTCAGTGCCTCTCAAGGACACCTTCTGTCTTTGCCACTCACAGCCCC
This sequence comes from Ellobius talpinus, assembly GCA_001685095.1. Taxonomy (NCBI): domain Eukaryota; kingdom Metazoa; phylum Chordata; class Mammalia; order Rodentia; family Cricetidae; genus Ellobius; species Ellobius talpinus. Next base: position 3,932 of record LOJH01044084.1, on the reverse strand, counting down.
CTGCCCCAAGACAGCAGCTGAACTCTTCAAGGCCAGGTGAAAGGGGCTGATGATGCCTGTTCCTCAAATCTTGCCTAATTAGCTCAGTAGCATGCAGAGCCGTTTCCCTTCTGATTAGCTCAAATCAACTGAGTTTGGACTTTAATCTCATCTCTAAATTCTCTTTGCCATATAACACAGCATTTCATGGCATTCACGGTTCCACCTACACTCAAGAGAATTATGCCCGGCCCACGGACCGAGGAGCAAGATTCTCAGATCATCTAGAATTCTGCCTGCTTCCCTTGCTTCTCGTGCATTTCAGCTGACCACAAATGCAACAAAATCGTTATTTTCCTATTCGAGACATTTGCTACAGAAAATTTAGAAAATTAAGCCAGGCAGTGGTGGTACACACCTTTAACACACCAGCACTCAGGAGGCAGAGGCAGACAGATCTCTGAGTTTGAGGCCAGCCTGATCTACAAAGAGAGTTCCAGGACAGCCAAGGCTACACAGAGAAACCCTGTCTTGAAAACAAACAAACAAAAACTAGTAGGTCATTAACTGAGTTGGAGTCTGGTTCTTAACTGGGTCCTTGGCTAGCAATTTTCATCTTTTGGTACTTTTATTCATATAACATCCTAGCACATGTATGCACAATATTTCAGCCTGCTAAAATAAAGCATGCAGATAACATGTGTTCTAGTTTGATCTCTATAGACAAACGCCGTGACCAAAGCCACAGAGGGAAGAAAGGATTTATTTGGCTTAAACTTTCATGTCACAGGACATCACTGAAGGAAGTCAGGGCAGGAACTTAGGCAGGATCTTGAACCAGAAACTATTGAGGGACGCTGCTTGATGGCTCAGTCATTCATGGGCTTATGCATAGCTGATCTTTTTTATACTGCCTAGGGATGGTGCCACCCACAGTGGACTGAACCCTCCTATATCAATTAATAGTGAGACGGTCTCCCACAGATTAGGTCCATGGGCCAATTTGACTTAGGCAATTCCTCAGTTAAAACTTCTCTCAGATGTCTCTAGGCTGTTGACAGCCAAGGCTATCAGAACAACAATCAGCAGAGGACCCTTCTTTCTGTGCAGCGAACATGGAGACACGGATCAAGGAGGACTCCCTTCAGCTTCCAAGCCTATCCAAGTCTGCCTCATTGGAATGCAGGAGGCATAATTAACTAACTAACTAACTAACAACCAGGGGCTCAGAATTCAGTTTTCACAAATAATTATTTTCTCTATTTTTAAATCAGCAATGATAATTAAGGCTTTCAATAAAAAAAATCCATCTTCCCTTCTAAGAGCCTATGGTGGTATTGCTTTTCCCTGCCTTAAAGTAGCATGACCTATGTGACTCCTATTCTTCATAAAATAGGAACCACTGATATGTGACATTCTAGGCTCATAACAATGAGTTTTCAATCTGAAATATTACCTCTGCCCAGCTGTGAAACTACATGTACTACTTTTCTCTGCCAGTCAGGTTCCTGGGAGGTCCCCTTCACGTTGACAATAAAATTATTGCTCTGTTCAACTACCTAGTTGTTTTTTTAAAATACATACATACATATTAAATAAGTAAATAGATAGATGATAGATAGATAGATAGATAGATAGATAGA
>LOJH01044083.1:0-13866 GCA_001685095.1 Ellobius talpinus | reverse complement strand
GTAGTATGATGGGGCATCGCATGGGTATATTCCCAGGAGTGGTATTGCTGGATGACATTTTGCAATCTTAAATCATGCTCGTTTTTTTAAACTGAATTTTCACTGCCAATCTTTCATTGGATTTAAATAAATCTCTGATCATTATGAACAAGACCTTTCCACATGTTGCCAAGCCCACCTCTCAATAATTTCCATCTCTTTTTACTACCCTCTTAGGCCAGTCCTCACCAGTCTCTCAAGTCACAGGGTCCCTTGTTGAGCCTTGAGTGTGCCAAGACAACCTACCTTAAAACCTTACTCTCACCAATCTCTCTGTCTGAAAAGTCAATATGGCATGGTCAGTTCCTTTGATCATGCCATTCTCAGTTCAAATGCCACCCCCTCAGAGGATTCTTGGTTTCCTCTTCTGCAATACTCACACTCTTTTCTATTCTCCTTGAGGCATTCTGCCTAATTCTATGCTAGTTTTAAATAACACTTAAGAGATGTGATTTATTCTTCAACGCACGCGTATTACTTACCATGTTGCAGATGAGATTTTGCTCTTTTAGGATACAGAGACTGAGGTCAAGGCCCTATTGGAAGTCACATTCCTGCCGACAAAGGTCTAATTAACGTATTAACTCATTTGAGTGCTTTGTGTTCCCTATCTTCCTACACTAGGCTTTCAAACCAAGAGATTTTTGCAACATTTTTTCTCATTATGTAAAGAGTGTCTAGAAGAATATCAACAACATAATCATGATTCAATAAATACTTAAAAAAACTAATGAATGCAAACGTTTAAAACATTGAAAAATCTGAGATTTATTAATTCTGTCCATCAGAAGATCTCAAAATCCTTCTTTTAACCTCATACCATGTGCTTCTGAGGCCATCCCCCTCAAAGAACCCTGGGCCACCATAACTCTGAACAGCAGTACTGGAGTACTTAGAAACTATGGACAAAGGCAAATTCTGAAGTTTGTTGGGTGATTCTGAGAGGCTGAAATTCCTGGGTGACTCCTAAGCGTGGTAGACTGTGAGGGTAACACAACAGTCCCTGCAAAAGGGTACCCTAAGAGGCTAGTAGTTGTTAGAGGCAGCAAAAGGAGGCCAAAAGCAAATGTGAGGAACCCAGAGAACAAGACCGATTCTGCCAAACCTCTCTCAGCATGATGCTTCATAGGTGCTGAGGATGAATTCTCAGAGGACTGTAACAAGAGCTTTGCGGCCTGAGGAACGACCCCAGTAGTGAATATTCACTAAATACCAGCCTCAGATACCTCTAAAATCTCCTGGACGTGTGCCTACCACCATTGCATCGTACTCTGTCTGGTATGACTTCTTGGTGAGTAGGTTCTCTACGAGGGCATTTACTGGTGTCCATCCGGGCCCTTGATTTTCTACACTAATTACATTTCACTGTGTCATCAGTCACCAGGCAATTTTTGTCTGAAATTTTTCTATGAAGAGGGCTGTTTCCTGTCCACCCTATTAGAGGCTGCAGACGCCCTCAGGCAGCCTAGAATTTTACTTCCTGTCTGTGTGTGGCTGGCTACTGCAGCTGAGCTTCACCGCTCTACCAGCAGAACCTGGCAAGCAGGTGCCTGTTGTTTTCCTTGAAGCGGCCAACTCAGCTATGCAGATGTTTCCCTGTTGCCTGAGGTTTACCAGTTGCTACATTGTCACAGTCTTACCCAGCTCTCAGAGTATCCTCTGAAGAAAAGCCAATGCTGAGGTCGTTCCCTTCCTAAAGGATTATAACATACCTTCAGCAGATCTAATTTCTTTGACTTAACAAGAAACAGGAGAAAGGGCATTTCAAAAAGAGCTCCATTTTACCTTTTGTATTCAAGTATGTGGTTTTGGAATCCTGGCTTGGGCTCGACCTGAAAATGTTTGCACCCCTGTGTGGACTGGCCTTGGTTCCTTCTATATAACTATCAAATTTCAAAGGACTGGATAGATACAAAGAATCTAAAATAATAAAAGTTACACTCTTTTACATTTTTATCCACACAGTTAAACTTATTTTTTGTCACAGAAAAACAGGCATTTGAAAAATATCATTTACTCTTTCCTTCATTGTTTTGGGAGGAACAATAAGTTCGGAAACACACAGATTTGAGGTTGAACTATATAGCTCTGCAGTTTACTAAGTCCATGGTCTTCCCTTAATCTTTCTGAGCCAAGGATTCTATATTGTTGCATGAGACTACTCTACCACAAAGGAAAACTTCAGAACCTGCCATAGAGCCCCTGGAATGTGGCAGACATTGATGGACATAGCATTGCTACAGTCAACATCATTATATCATCTGCCATATACATATATGATGAATGACCAGCCAGCCGTAACTACTAAATTTCTTAAGTATGGTTCTAGTGCTCCCGGAATGTGGAAGGCATTGATGAACATAGCATAGCTATCTATACTCATTATCACCAGAAGCCCTTGCTAGTAGTAATAGGAACACTATACACATGTATCATCTGCCATATGCATGTACATGATGAATGACCACTCAACAGTAACTACTAAATTTCGTAAGCATGGCTTTACTCTACCAGTTATCTACTGGCTCCAAAGGCCATGCAGCTACTTCAATGTTAGTGTTAGCTGTTGACTTGACAGACTGTAGAATCACCAAGGAGATAGGTATCTAGCTATGCCTGTGGGAAATTGTGGTAGTCTGAGTGTAATTGCCCCGGTCAGCTAACAGGCAGTGGCACTACTAAAGAGATGCAGCTTTGCTAGAGTGGGTGTGGCCTTGTTGTAGAAAGTGTGTCACTGTAGAGGTGGGCATTGAGGTCTCATACATGCTCAAGCCACACCTAGTGACTCAGACCACTTACTGTAGCCTGCAGATCAAGATGCTCCTTCTCCAGCACCATGTCTGTCTGCAGGCTACCATGGCACACCATGATAATGGACTAAACCTTACTAAAATGTAAGGCACCACAATTAAATACTTTTTCTTTAAAAGAGTTGCCGTGGTCATGGTGCTTCTTCACAGCAACTGAAACCCTAACTAGGACAGGCTATTGAGGAGGAAGACCCATTCACTGTGGTGTTCTCATTCTCTCTGTCTGGGATCCTGGACCTTATAAATGGGAAAGGGAACTGACCAGCAGCAAGCATTCATCCACCTCTGCATCCTTGACTGTGGATGCAGCATGACCCTTGAACTGTGAACTAGAATAAACCCTCACTCCCTTAAGATGGCTTTGTCAGAGTATGTCATTTCAACGGCAGGAGTAAGATGGTTACTGACAACCATGATCTCCAGAGGGCAAGATAGGCTGAGATGGCCTCCTGTGAGCTAACATGCTTCTGTGCCCCAGCATGGGGCGAGCATTGCTAGGATTATGTCTGTGAGCTGAAGCTGTGATGTGGATAAAAGTCTCAGGATAGCTATCAGCAGACACAAATAGGACCCAAGTTCTGACTCAAAAACATGCCAACCATTAAAATTCTGAGCATGACAAAATTGGAAAATATTTGGTTCAAGTGTGCCTCCCATCAGCATTCTGGGAAGAAAATCTTAATCAAAACAATTTTACAGTAAAGTGGTTAAATATGAGGCAAAGGGCCTCCAATATCTTTCCCCCTTTTATAGATGTAATACGCTATCAATTTGTTGGCAACACATACAAGATTAAATGCTTTCTGAAGTGTCCTGAAATTGCATAGTTCTTTCATGACTGCACTTTATCTGTGCTTTTATCTTATCAAGTTATGGTAAATCATACATAGTCCATAAAATATTCTATAAAAATTTTTATACCGGAGTGCTAAGTTGGACTTTCCTCTCTCCACTCCATATTTGCCTTTTTTGTTCATTTCTGGTTGTCGGCTTAAGTTCAGTCTCACTGTGTGTACTGCCTGGTCTGGAACCCACTATGTATACCAGGTTGGCCTCAAAGTCACAGAGATTCTCCTGCCTCTGGCTCCTAGGTGCTGGGATTAAAGACTTCTGTTCCCACACCCAGGCCCAATGCACATTTTTAAACATCAGTTTTCTGTTGGTGAATTACCAAGAAGTTACCATGTATCAGTCCCTGCCAGGTGCTTAGAAGAGCCAATCTAGTTCCCAGATTTTACAAAAAGTATGGAAAGAATGGCTAAAATGTAAAATAACACTGGCTTACAACTGGAAACAAAAACAGTGAAAAACAGTAACTAATTCCATGCTCTGAGTGCCTCCTACCTATCAGGGACCACACTAGGACTTTGTTTAAATGATACCTGATCAAGCAAGACAGGGATGGCTTCTTTTCGTTACATTAAAAACAGAAGGAACCAGAGAGGTGAGGAAACTTGTTCAAGGGCATATGGAACACAAAGGAAGGGTGGAATACTAACTAAATATTATCTGTATCATCAAATTCAAAGTTTGTTCTAAAAATAAATATTATTTTCTCTATTATTAAATTCTGTCATTCCTTTTAAAATTAAAACAGAGAAAACCCAGCTTGGATTCTGATAAATTGACAGTACATCTTATTGCTGGTGAGAAAAGTAAGACTGGCAACTTGGTCAAGTCTGTGGGGCTGATGAGTCACACCTAAACTTTGACGCATGAACCCTCTGAGTCAATGTATTTAATGTCACTTGCTTGTATTGAATATTCCTCTAACTATGACTCAGCAGTTTATACCTATGTTTCTCTTCCCTTCCTTTCTCCCTTTCTCCTTCCATCTCCCTCTCCATCTGTCCTTCTTTCCTCTCTTCTTCTATCTCTCGTTCCCTCTACCTTCACCTCTATCTTGCTACACCTTTCAACTTCTCTCAAAATGTCTGATTGAGCCAAATGAGTCTGGGCTGTTTTTAGACCACAAACCGCTCTATCTAGCAGGCATGTGTTTCCATTCTTCTGTGTGCTTCATTGGCAACTCACTACTTAAAATGTCCACCCTCTCTACTTTATTTATTGACCTCTCGATTATCAATATCTCCCATCCTTATGCAGTGTGCCCATACCAGGTTGTTTCTACTATCTATAATGTCAGAGCTCCTGATACCTTGCTGCATCAAAATACAAGGCTGAATTCCCAGCAAGATGAAAGTCTTCTTGATTCACTCTTTAGTCACAGCTTCTCTTACAAGATAAAGAATTAGCATGGTCTTAAAAGTTTTAGATAATTAAGAAGTCGAAAGTCTGGTTTCCTTGCAGCTTGTAAAAAGGTATTATAGAAGTCCACAATCTACAGAAATAATCTATGGATTCAGTCTGTATCTCTGCTGATCTCTAGGCTCTAAAACCCGACAAGGCTGTCTCTCATAAGCATTCAGAAACCCCAAGGGCCCATGAGGGATTGTAGAGATCCTGTTAGCTGAGAGAGTTTTATGGATAGGGAATAGTAGAGACCATTTGTGACATGGAGAGATAGACACCCTGCAGGCTTCCTGGGTAGAATTCTTCAGGAAGCAGGCGTGTTTTCAAACATCCCAACATCTTTCCACTACCGTCAATGAAAGCCTCTCAGCTTCTGAGTTTGACATTCTCTACCCCCCACGCCCTCCCACACTCTATGGTGTTCCTTTCGTTCTTGGGGATCATTCTTTTGTTTGCTCCCTTTAATAAGAGATCTCAGATCTCAGCATAGAACATTATATCAGTTTTCATCAGCTTAGCCTGGTTTGGATGAATTCATTTCTCTGAGTAACTCAGAGAGTTCATAGCATGAGCAGAGCAACAATGAGTCTTTAAAGAACTCATAATCAGCCTTGGAGAATTTTGTCATGCAGTTCTGGAAAATAAGGCATTTTGTCTCAGGATAGGGATCCAGGCAGGGAAAGGAAAGAAAATGAGGAAATCCTTGAAGCATCTCAAGGTGTCTGAAGGGAAACTAATTAATATTATAATATTAACATTCTCTGGTGTGATCAGTGGTGACTATACCCTGGTAAACTAATCTGTTATCTTTATAAAAAAAGAAAACCAAGGAAATGCATGTTGCCAGTCCTTTCTGCCTTAACATCAGAGTATCTTAATTTCCCAGATTACTCTGGAACTATCTTCAAACATCTTGTGTTGTTGCTTCTTGCTCCTCAGTCTCCCCCGAGTTGCACACTTATTTACATAAGGCGGCTTTCTTCCTGAAACCTCAAGCCCATAAAGATGATGACTGTGTCTACTTTGTTTATCCTTGGATCCTCTCTCAGCAACCAGAACAATACATACCTCCCAATCATGAATGCTTGATATGGGTGCCTTTCATATAACTTCAAAATATCTACTTTATAAATGAAGAAATTGAGGCTCGGAAGCTGAGATCAGCTCAAGGTCAATATCAAGTCTGAGGAGATAGAGATGAACTGAGCCAATTTTTTAGGTGTCTTTGAGCTCACATATTTCCTAGAGTATATCTCAGTTTCAGGAATTGCAGGCATCTATTTATTTTACTTTTCCTAATCCTTCTTCCTCATAAATTTTTGGATAGACCTTGCACTGTTATCACATTAAGAGTCAAACAGTGACATACACACAGGCACACACACACACACACACACACACACACACGTTAATCTATAAGAGATGCTTATTTTCTGGCTCAGAAACCTTAACCAAACTTTAAATTCAAATGAGATCAAGGTAACAACAATTTTATTAAACATTATCAAAGAGATGCAATAAAAAATTTAAAATTATTCTATGGCTAGAAGATGAAGCATTGCACACATAACTAGTAATCATGGAGAATGTTCTAGAAGGTTCAGAAGAAACATCTGACCTCATGGAGATTGTGTAGCTAAGTTATGGGAGACTCATACTAAAAGTAAATATATGAAGGTGTAAGCCACAGAGTCCTCCTTGGACATGAAGATACAGCACACCAAGCATTATTGTGTTTAAAACCAAACAATGTAATGCTTGGGAAAGGCTTGTAAAAGACCCCATAAATGTAAAATATTGAGAGATGACAAGTGAAGCCTGAGAAATGGTCATCTCATTTCCATGGGCTTTCCTATATCACAAGAAGTATGCAGAATGTTTGAACTGAGTCAAAGACAAATATCCTCTGAGGTCTGAGTTCCTAGGACCAGTGAAGCCATACATCTTTATCTAAGAACCATTTCAGACTTCCTGCCTACTTCAAGCTTCATTCATTCTAGAAGAGAACCCTCTCAGAATCCATCAACCCCACTTTCAGCTCAAAGCGCAGCATCTAGAGCTATTGGTATCATTTTGCAGTACAAACTTCATTTAAGTAATTTATAGGCAGAAGAGGGTGTCTAATTTGCCCATAACTGACGGCAGGAAAATGAAAGACGAGCTCAGTAAATATTTCAGATGACTCGGCAATACAGCTCAGAGGCTTTTTCAAATTCCTCCCAATATTCAGACAAACAGATATACAGACGTAATACCTCCACAGCTTAAGGATTAGACTCTGCCCTGTGCTCAAAGCCCTTGTGCTGACATTCCAGCATTATCCATGGTTACCAATTTATTCACTGTCAAAGGATGTTCTATGCCCACTGTTTCTTCCAAGCTTATGGCATTCTTGTTTGTTAAATTCATTAATGTATTTTAAATATTCTATAAATTAACCTCTCTTAGGTTCTGGTATGGGTGCATGTTGGTGAATGTGACATTACCCTGCGTGCAACTCCTATAAAGACAGTTTAAGTGCCTCTATCCACAGTTTCCATCAGTCCTGTCCTAGCCCCCCTTTTTAAATGCTCCTTCCTTTTTCTGGGTATTTTTCTGAACCCTCCAGGTGCCTTTCCTCCTCACTCCGTATTTCACTCTGACATTTCATAGGTGCCATCTATGAGGTACACTGTGGCAATTTTTGAGGTCAACGTTGGAGACAGGTCATCCAGATTAAGTTTCTAAATAACACTATGACGTCCAGCATCATTAAACTCTGGTGTACAGACAAGAGACAGCATGCCCAAGCTCTAAGCATCAAGTCATGCTCCCAGTTCAGAGAGCCCCACGACTATGTTCTGGCCCAAACTTTACCATCATCATTTCTCTCATTTCCCCCACACCCTCTACCTTTTTTCTGAGAGTTTCTTGAAAGTGAGTTTGGGTCTTGTTTACCTCCTCTTCTCACCTGGCCACCACACTCTCATTGCTTGCCAGTGTGTTTCCATGGATCTAGACAGTGAGTCAATATTTGTTGGATTTAATTGAATTCTATGGGTAACCAATTTAAATTCTGTGAGCTCTCCTTGGACCATCTACATATGACCTTTTGAGCACTTCTAACACACCAAGCTCACTTTGTCCTTCAATATTTTTGTAGCTTAATTTGCATAGTCTCCCGGGTATTTCTGTCACCAGCTGTTTACCGTGCAGGGAGAGCTGGTTGGGCTTGCTGATATTCATTCAGCTGATGTTATAGGAAGCAGGGAGGGAACGGAATGTGTCTAAAAGGCTGAAAAGTATTGTAAAGGATGGATGGGTCTACACAGAAAGCCGCTGGGGCTTGCAGGAGGGCACAGCTCAGGAAATGCCTTAAACAGAGGTCCCTGCAGACCCATCATTCTCCCTGGAAGGCTTACCCAGCGTGGCTGCCACGTTACCACTTTAGTAGTTCCAGGCAGCCGGATTCAAACCAAAAATACAGCCACATTTTCTCCTAGCAAAACCAGCAGGAGTTATTTATGAGGAGTTGTAGGTCTGAATGCAGGAGAGAAACTTGGACATTGGTATTAGTAGAATAATTCTTGATATCCCAACAAGGCCTTCACTGTGACAGAGAGGTGTGCCTTCCGATAACCACAGAACAAAGAGGTCAGACAGCACAGGAGACTGATATTAATATGTGTTTAGGATTTGCACAGAATTGTGAAAAGACAGATGCTTCATCCACAACTTAGATGTTATAGTTTAGATATTCAATGTAGCCAAAAAGGACAATATATTAAAAGGCTTGGTCCCAAGGTGACAAACTGGAAGAGTCTTCGAGAGGTGGAGCCTAATAGGAGATCTGTAGGTTACTAAAGGCAAGCCATAGAAAGGGACTCTAGGAGCTGGGAGGTGGCGGCACATGTCTTTAGTACTAGCACTCCAGAGGCAGAGACAGGCAAATCTCTGTGTGTTTGATGCCAGAGTTTGAGGACTGGTCTACAGAGTGAGTTCCAGGATGGCCAAGGCTACACAAAGAAACATTGTCTCAAAAATAAAAAATAAAAATAAATAAATAAATAAAATAAAAGGTGGGGTGGATTGTAGGATGTGGATTCCTTCCTTTTATTTCTTTTCATTCCCAGGGAAGTGGTGAGGTTTGATCCGCTGCTCCCTCACTGCAAAAGCACAAGCAGCAGAGCCAGCCAACCACAGATCGCAATCTCCAGCACTGCACACAGAAAGAAACCTTCACCTATTTTGAGTTGATTAGCTCAGGTATTTTGTTATCATAATGGCCAGCTAATGCATTGGTTCTAATATAAACACACACAGACACTCTGGATTTCCTAAATTATGGCAATGAAACTCTTAAAGATGCAAAACTTATTTGGTTGTTACTAATATGCATACATAGGCAGTGCTAGCATGGAAATTATTATCATATATCATATCATCTATGTCACAACAGTTGTTAGGGTCAGAGAAATGATAGTGAAATTGGAGCATGGTTTTCCATATTCCTAGTCTTGTATTCTCTCTGGCAAGAAACAACTTCTCTGGAGGTGTGTGAGGTCTGGGAGGGAAACAAATGTAAGCTAATTAATTCAGGGAAATGAAATGGAATTTCTAATGTAAACACCCAATACCAGGAAAATGGGTGAACAAATTTCAATACACACAATAACAATGTATAGTATAACTGCTACATGGGATAGCAAGACCTCGGAGGCATGATGATAAGTAAACAGAGTGATCAAAGAGCATAAACTGATAAAAGATTCATCTGTGTAAGAGCCGTGTTGGAAAAAGATAAAAATTTTCCCATTAGAACAAACACTGAACCTCTGGGTTTGCTGTGTAACTATGGCAACTGTAGTTCACTATTCCCCATGCGTTTCCTACACATTTGTCCCTCTCTCATTGGCCTGGTTGGCACCTGTTCATCTTACAAGTCAAGGTTCAGGTAAAGTATTCATCAAAACTTTCCTTACTCTCTAGTATAATATCTCGTGGAACCAGTTACCAGAAACCAGTAATACACATTCTTTGCAGAAAGGATTCATGAATAAAGTGGGTCATAAAGAGCTGTACTGTACATATTTTTATTTTATGGGTTATACATTTTTAAAAAAAAAACTTACAGCTAAAATTAAAAAAGGGAAAGAAAAAAGTTAGGATTCTGAGCTTTCAGTTTCTCATAAGTCTGGAATAAAGAGGCCTGGACCATACCCCTCCCAGGAAGCTTCCTTCCTCTTAGTTACCATATGCAGAAAGGGTAGATTTTCTTGTTCAATAGAGCATTAAACAGAACTACATTAGCGTGTGCAGTATCAAATCAAGAAGGGGTTCTTCCAAAACTTCTATAGGTTGATCATTATAGAGTCCTCATGTTAACTTCTTATGTAACAGAGCTTATGGAATATAAAAAGTATGAAGAATAGAATGTACCTAGCACACTGGGGGCCACAGATCCCCAGACTGAATTCCCATCCTTGCATTCTGGGGTCTCAAATATGTCCCGTGTGATAGGACATTTCTCTAGATGGATGTAGAATGACATGCTTTNCATGACTGCTCCTGGGTAGCATAAGTTTGATGTTATTGTAAACTGCAAGCCCCAGCTAAGATGATCTCTTTGTGAATTCTAAAATCCTCCACTGTAATCTTAAGATTCCCTGATAATAAGAGAAACAAACTTCATCCAAACTTGCAATTGATCTTTATTAAATAGTCACTGTCTGCAAGCATAAAAATAATGTGTAGCCTGAGTTCCTGATTCTGTTTTCGGAGGAAACTAAAATTACATTTCTTCTCTGAGAATTTCATTCATGTATATGCTGCATCCTGATAACACTCACTGCATCCTTTCTCCTCCCTCTACCCTCTGTCTATGCATCCCCTATTCCCTTCCAATCTCTGTCCAAAATGTTTATCTTTTGCTTTGTTGTGTGTCTTTGGATTTGACCAGGGTTGTCTACATAGCCTCGTGGTTTGAATTACCCACTGAAACATAATAGGTACACAATGGAAGACAATTACTCCCTCTCTCCCAGAGTCCACCAGAACCCTATAGTTCAGGAATGAGCCTTAGTGTTGTTGCATGAGCCTAACCCCATTCATCACTAACTGCTGACAGGGCCAGGCTTATGCAGCCCTGGTGCAAACAATCACAGCAAGTATGAATTTGTAACTCCATTGGCTGTAGCATGACAAGAGGATGGATTCCACTCTTCTTCTCCCTGCCTCCTGGCTCTCACATTCTTTCCACCCCCATTCTCCAATACTCCCTGAGCCCTAGAAGGTATCGCATAGTTGAGTTGTTTAGGACCCACATTTATCTCTTATTCTTGCCATTGTAGGCTGAGTCTCTTGCCTTCACTGCCATTCACTGCAAGAAGAAGCTTCTCTGATTAGAGTAGAAAGTAGCCTTTGCTAAAGGTATAATCAGAAATTTAGAAGACAGTTTGACATTATACCTGTTTAGCTAAATATCAGTAGTAATTCCCCACCTAGGGCCGGTGTCCTCCCAACGCATGTATTTTTAATTTTTTATTACATTTATTTATCTGTGTATATGTGTGTCAGCCTGCATGCCACAGAGTGCATGAGGATGTCAGGAGATAACATTCAGAACTCAATTCTTTCTCTCTCCTACACGAGTCATACCCAGAAATTGAACTCAGATTGCCAGGCCTGACAGTAAACGCCTTTACCACTGAACCATCTTGCTGCCTAATGGAGGCATGGACATTTGCCCAGGCTTAGACATCAGGCACAGGAGTCATTCTATCTGGAAGGCTTTGAATCCAATCAGAGAGCAGCTGGCTATCCCTGTAATAGTGGTACCAGTTGTATATTAGTATACCTTGCCTGACATGTTGCGACTGAACTTCATACAGTTCACTGCTGCTTAAGGTTATCAATGCCTTTCTTTCCTCAAAACCTTCATAGCACTTTCTAGTATTTTCAAGGTTATCTACCAGGGAAGATTCCAGTTCAATTCCAAACTGATTTCTTTATATCTTAAAACATGGTGTGTGATGTCTTTAACAATAAGGGAACAAATATTTCAACAAACTAAAGGCTATCTGTAACAAACCTATAGCTGCCATCACACTAAATGTAGAAAATACTAAAGACCCTTTCCTGAAGATCATTTACAAAGCAAATATATCCACTATGTCAAGGAGGGGATACCTCCATAGATTTGATCATCAAGGAGGTCCATGAGGTCCTCCAGACAATGAAAAATCTTGCTTTTCTGCTTGGTTGAACTTGACACACTCAATAAGAGTTCTGGTTCAGGTCTATGATGTTTTAAAACAATACTCCCTGTAGACCTTTATTTCTTCAAAAGCGAGAAAGCATTGGAAAGGATTTTCAAAACCATTGCAAGGAAGTGCTTAAAAACAGGTTGTTCCTCTTTTGTGCATCTTTCCTTTGTATCTCCTGAAAGTGTACCCATACATCCCTTCTTATCCACCAAAATTGCAAAACACAGAGAACCAGAAAGTATGTGCATGATGTAAGTTTAAAAATTTGGGTGGAGAAAAATGGCAATTAAAATATCCTCAGTTTTTTTTTCTTCTTGGCTTGGGAGAAATTATCTGTTACCATGAGTTTTAGTTTTGTTTTTAAAAATAGATAAATTAACTATTTTTCTAACAAATTGAACATTTATGCCTCCTTAAAAATTTAGATGCTGAAGTTCTACACACTAATATGGATAAGTACAGCATTTTTGAGGTGAAACCTTCACTAAAGAAAAGGCTTCATGATAAGACTGGCTCTGTGTTGTATTTTCATTCTTTTAAATCTATTTTAAGTTATGGTTAAAAGATCTGGGCATCATCATGGCATTTTCATACATATATATAACTATATTTATTCTCACTCCAAGATATATCTCTCTTTCCCCTTGAAACTGGTACATTTTTTACAGATTCAGATGACCCATTCTCGATTGATTTCTATCCTGTGAGGCTGCAAAAAGTTAATAATGAACAAATGGAATAGAGGCTCACAAGAACCTGACCATGTTGCCAGTCTGCCCTCAGTATCTTGCCTTCCAAGGGAAAGAGCAGGATTTACAAGTCATCCAATCTATTGTTCACAGGTTATTCAACATGTGAAGCACAGCTTTAATAGCCCTAACAGATTGAGACATTTCTAATGGGATGAAATGCTAGCCTTGGCTACATGTTATTTTAAACAGTAACTAAATAATCATGAGCTCTACTACGATACTTTTCCTTAAAATATGTATATTTTAGCAAAAGTAATAATTAACAAAGTGAAAGGACAATCCACAGAAAGGGAGAAATTATTTTCATCAGACAGAAATTAACATTAAAATAACTTTCAGTGAAGTCAAATATAAGATAAATAATATAATTAGGATATGACATGAATAAAATCTCAAAAGAAGAAATACAAATGACCAACAAATATATAAAAAGTCCCAATATTAGCATCCATCAGGAAAATAAATGTCAAAGCTGCATTGATCTACAATATCTACAACTCTACAATATCCATCTTATTACAATTATCATAGCTAGCATCAAAAGAGTAAATCAATTAACGGTCCAGAGAGATGACTCAGTGGGTATCTTAGCTACTACTATTCTAGTGCTAGTGCGTTGATGAAATGCCTGACCCAAAGCAACCTGAGAAAGAATTTATTCTGGCTTACAGTGCCAGAGAGTTAGAGTCCATAATGCTGGAGAAGGAATGGCAGTAGAAGTAAGCTGAAAAACCACATTTCAATTACACACAGGAATGAGAGAGAGAG
>LOJH01044082.1:1993-13866 GCA_001685095.1 Ellobius talpinus | reverse complement strand
GCAGTGATTTAATTAATACAATTTCTGTGTGGTTATTTTGGGGCTAAGCTAGCCCAGCAGCCAGGAGGAACAAGCAGGCCTTCTCCTCGCAATAGCAGCTGAAGTTATCTTATGTGCCAGAAACAAATACTGAATGGGGACCGTGTATGACTTGGCAGTTGGAGCCCAAATGCAGTTGTGAATTGTAAGGGTAATATCCTATTAGCAAATGGAACAGTCAGTGGAGCCTAGTACAGTTAATTACAGGGGTTAGAATAGGAGCTAAGAAGAAATCTGTTAATTAAATCACTATATAACATGTAGAAGAACCATTTTTGTGGAATAGAAGACATGTTGTGAAGACTTCAGCTCAGTCACCAAGGCATAAGAAACACTGAGCCTAGCATGGTAGTGTGCACTTCCATCTCAGAACTCAGGAGGTGAAAGCAGACAGACCTTTGTGAGTGTGAGGCCAGACTGGTCTACACAGCAAGTTCCATGCCAGCCAGGGCCACAGGGTGAGATACCTTGTCTCAGAAAATCAAACAGTGAAAGACAAAAAGAAGAGACATGTGCTGAGCAAATAAACTTTTGAAGTATGCTTACTAAAAACCATAAAACAAACTTATAATGATTTAATTAAATAAAATAAAAACCATGCAAGAGGTGCATTGTTGAATAGTGATATTTTAAAAGCAGTGTATTAAGTCAGAAACAAGAAAAGTCTCCATTGTCACCACTTCAATTCAACATAGTCCCAAGGACAATCAAGTAAGAAAATACAAAAATAATTGACATATTTAGGAATTAAAAAAATAAATATAAAGGTGTCTTCTATTTCAGTCATATGATTTTTTCTACTTGGAAAATGCTAGTTTCCATACACAATCAATAGAAATTAAAAGAATTTCAACAAAGTTGTTACATGCATAGATCATAACTTATAACTTTTATAGTATGTATGTGGGGTGTGAGTGTGCTTCTATGTGTGTGTGTGTTCAGTGGGAACACACATGTGTGGGAATAAAGTGCACATGTGTTGCATGTGTGTAGAGACTGGCTGTTAGCACTGGGCATAATTTTGGACCAGTTTCTGTCTTACATAATGAGGCAACCCATCAGAGAGTTTGCACCGTGTCTAAGTATCTCTAGCACTAAGGGGTTTCTACATAGAAACCAAGAGTATGGAGAATTAAACTTTCCACTATCTCATTTTTACTAGCACATCTCCTTCCATCTGTAAGTTTGCCTCTCTCAGGGGATACCGGCTTCCTAGGTATAGTCCCATAATGTAGACAATCACCTGACCAAAGGAGGTGACTTAGTGACATCACGATTTGGTATGAGCAGGCACTTTAGAATCTTGATGTATGTGAGGTCACTGACTAACAGCATTTGTGGCCTCTGACAACAAGAAATGCAGACTTCCTGTGAGATGTCTCAGCAGGCAAAGCCACTTTGTCCTGAGTTCAATCTACAGAGTGAACATGGTGGAAGGAGAGGAATGACTCTCAAGGTATCCTCTGACCTCCCAAGTGCACCACAGAACACTTGTGTGTGCACATGCAAACACGTAGACTAAATTAATAACTAAATAAATGTAATCTAAAATAAAAACAAATAGAACCTTGGGTCCTCTCCCTGTAGAATCGATGCCTGCACTTTAATACTCCCCGGACCCCAGTACATCCATTAAGGTGTGACTGGCAGTGATTCAGGAACTTGGTGAACAAATTAGCAGGACTGCTCCACCTACAAGGCTGATGGCCTTTGTAGGACTCTAGTGGTTGGATTTATGGGTTCAGAGCCCAATTATCTCTGGTCTTCTTAATCCCCTCACAGCATGTGCCACCCACCTCTCTGTAGGACCTGACATCTTGCTGACCATTAGGTAAACCCCTCTGGCTGTATGAAAACATCCCTAACTTCTACCTATCCAAAAGCTCATATTATCATCAGGTGGCCTCTAAGCCCAATAGCAGAGATTTTCCCCAACTTTCTGTAACCTCCTACTTGATGTTTCCTGCTGGAAAGCATCTTGATCAATGGCTTTCTTTGTTCTTAAATGAAACCTTCATGTAACATTTACCACATTAGGACACAGTATTTGGGGTAGCCTAAGTGAGTGTCCATGGGCTACGGTCATGCATTATTTGTCTCCAAAATAAACCATCTCCTATCCCTTTTAAAGTGAGGGTTGTGTATTTTGCAGAAGCCAGAAAAGTTTATATGTTCATTGATCTTACTTTTTTTTCTGACATCCAGAGTCACAAATGAAAGCAAAATAGCAGAAATAAAAAAAAAGGTTGACGATTTAGACATTCCTGTCACTCCAGGTAAAGCTGACACTAAACCAGTTAGGAGACTTCCCTGCCATTTTATTTGTTCCAAAAGGCATCAGCAAGCACTCAGAGGATGACTTTGTTTTTCTTTGTAAAGGCACTAAATGCCTCACAGTTAGTCCAGGGCCTGACTAACTGGAACCACAGTCTTTCCAACACTCTCAAATCAGTGATGGAAGTCCCGTATTTGAAGAGGGGTCTAAGCAACTGCCAAACCAAGGACAGCTGAGTGTATGCAGAGTCTTTACAATCGGCTCTACTCTTGTGTTCCTGCTAATAGAACCCCCTTTCTCTCCTTTACAGCTACTGTGTAGAAAAACAGTGTCTACTACTTAAATATCTGGGCTACATTTTAGCAGAGGCGCTTTGCGTGTCCCCACATTCCTACTCCTCCAAGAGGCGTTTCTCACATACCACAACCCGAAACACCGGGCACAATTTATCCAAGCAGGACTTTGCAGGTTGGGTCTCAGCAGGCAGTGAATGATGATACTGAGCAGGTTTCAGAGAACGACCTTGGAATTAAAGGGAAGGTCGCGCTTCTGTAATACCTACCGATTTCAAAACTACCATCAATTACTCCCACCAGAGACGAAGGGATATCGAACCTTCTCTCTATCTGAGTGATGGTGCTCTTCAAATAGCCTTCTGTCAATGCTTTGGCAAAGTAAACAAAAGACAAGGCACCCAGGAACACCTGGAAGACATGAAAGGGCACACGAAGTTTGACTAGCTTGGCATGGCAATGAAGTTACTAAGGAAACAAAATTCAGAGGAACAGCACTGTGGAAAGGCAAGTGTGTTACCACTGACCATTTGATTCAAGTACTGTTGCAGCTCTAATTAGTCTCAAAACTATGCAGAATTCCTCCCCCTCCCCCCACGAACAAGCCCTTTAAATTACTTGGCAGTTGAAATGCATTTCGATTTTCATGTAAATTGTGTGCAGGATTCCACCTCTCCCCTACCCCTCCACAAAGAGACATTAAAGGGAGTCTCGCTTTGAGAATATCAGAGAGTGGCACGGAAAGCGCCATTCATAGGTAAGTAAATAAAAGAAGTGAAAATCAAAGCCCATACACACGCCACCTCCTCACAAGTCCAACCTTGTCTATTAAATATTTTTGAAATCACGACCCTGCACTAGCAGGAAACATCCTGCTCTGAAATGTTCAGTCTACTTTTTTGTTTGTTTGGGTTCCTTGAGATCACGTCCTCTTTGTATGTGTTTGTTAACTTTATTCTTAAATTTCCAGTGGTTCTTCAGTAGCTGGTTATATTTTAATAGACTTACGTTTTAATTGTATATGTAAAGCAGTATGCATGTGAATTCAGGTTCATAATTATTAAAAAACAGTATTATTTTGTTCCATTAATGCTATTTGCAGGAAAGAAGGAAGGCTTACATCATGCAGACACCTGTCCCTTTCTGTGTAACAAGAAAAACCAAAGTTTTTTTTTTTCCCAGAAAAAAAAATAGTCTGGGTGTGCTTAGTCTGATATATGGCACAAGGCAGCGCTTTAACAAATGTCCGCATCTACATATTCCCTGTTTGTCTAGGAAGAACCTTCAAAAGAGCCTGAGAAATCCATCTAGCCCGCATGGCAGGCAAAAAGGATTCCACTGCTTGGCAAGCGGTCTTGGTAATTTGCAGTTAAAAGCTTATATTAAAAAAGACAGCAATTTCCTGTTCTAGCTGAGTTTTATATGGAAGTCAGCATATAAACTACACCCAAGCCCTCTACCTTGAGTTTGCCACAGCATGGTCGCGCTTCCTCCGGGGATGGACACCCGGCTTTAAGGGATTGCCTTCTGACAGGTCGCGAGGGGTTTTTGTGGAAGAAATGGGCGTTTTTCTTGGATGAGGTATCCATTACGGAAACGTTCCTTATCCCAGCCTGTCAAAGCTGATTTTCAAAGGAAACAACAATTTAATTCCGAGGCACAGAATTTAAAGACGTTTCCATTTCGCAGTAGGCTACAGCTCTTTAGGTATAAGTTAAAGTGTCACCATCTCCTCTTACCACAGTAAGTTGGCAACATTTTTCAATTAAAATCAGACAGGATATTTGATTAACGAATCCTGCCATTGAGAGCCTGCAGCCAGCATTCCTTTTCAATCTCTTCACTTTGAGCCTCATTATAGCAAAGAATAAATTTCCATGTTGCCTTTGGAATAAATAACGAAGTAGAATTTTTCTGACTTTGTGGTCTCGCCAGATTAAACCGGGCGAGAGCAGGAAGGGGAAGAGAATCCAACCTCTTGAATATTGATTCATTAGAATTAAGGCTTCCAAGACTCAATGAATAGCAGAAGCTGACACCATCCCAGATCCCCGAAGCACCTTAGCATTCCCCTGGCACCCGAGTAAGGATTAAAATGAAGCAAAAAGGAAGAGGTCCCATGTGTGCACCATTTGGCTAATGAAGAAGGAATGTGAACGATAAACATCTAGTGCCTAGATTGAATTCAGATGAAAATACAGGCTTTAGTTTGCCTTAGAGGAAGGGAAACCCTCCCCATGCTTAATTCTCACCCTCCCTTCTTTCTTTCTCCTGAAGAAACTCATAACAGCTTTGCACGGTCTGACCCTGTTTCTCCCTGTTCACATTAATATTCACACATCCTGTGCTACACTTTTTTAAGCCTTCTACATGAGTCAGAGTTTGTCTAATAATCTAATGCATGCTATGGCATTCAAAAATTAAAACAGCATGGCTGTGTAAAAGATGCCCACTTGTACCCAGAGGTCTTCTAACCCTCATTACACTGACTGCAGAAATAATATTTGGAGTAAAGCTTCATGCATGTGGTAGAATATAGGATTGTTCTGCTTATGTCTATATGATCTTGACCTTGTTAGCCAATTCTTCTTCTTGGTTTATTAAAGTTTTCATCATTTGGCTTCACAAATTGAATTTTGTTTCTGGAAAAAAAATAAAGGAATGGTGGCATGATTGAGTCATTTGGAAACACAAGAGTGACAGTAGATGGCCCGAACAATTTAGAAATGGAGTATATGTCTTTACTCTTTATTTTATGGGAAATGGATGGGGTTTAAGAGAGAGGGGCAGGGTCTTTTTAAAAAATACTATAAGACATAGAGTAAATGACAGGACGCTTTATCAAGGGATCGCCTCTAAAGAAAGCAAGCAGAGAATGAAATGGATTCCCTGGTGCTATTTATTTGATACAACTGAAATGACCTTCATTATGAAGTCTTGTGAGGTCAGCATAAAAAGAGAAATTTCAGAACAAACCTATAGATTATAAACTCCCCCAAATGTTAGCAAAACCAAATCAATTGCTCAATACTTTAACTGGAATTTTTCTAAAAATTGTAGCAACCGATTAATAATAGTGGTTGATAACATTTGGCATCCATTCCTGAAAAAGTAACAAGAGTAACAGAAACCAAATCAGAAACAATCTAAGAAAACTCTTAACAGTCTGTGATACCAACTTTGTAAAAAAGACTAAATTACTAAAGCTAGTTATCCAAAATAATACTTTGCAAGAACCATCAAATACTTTCCAAGAAACACAGGCTCCTGCACAGGTTTCTTTTCAACAAGTCTACCCAGATCCTGATGGAGGCCTAGAAAGAGTCATTGCTTAGGATGAAAAACATTCAAATAGCCAAATGACCTAAATGGCCAAAAAAAATATGACAATGTCTCACAATGAAGTCTCAGAAGTCACCGGAAGGTAAGGCAAAGAATTTAATATTGACATTGAACAGAGTAGAACTTATTTTTAAGACAGTGAGACAAACAGTGATGAGAAATGGACTCACATGAAGAGAAATGAAGTCTCCATGACTTCAGTGAAATGCGTTGCTTCTAGTGAGTGATATTGCAGAGAAGGTTTTAATGGTAATTAAAAGTCTATACACATTTTCTAGTTTTTCTATAATAAGTATGTATTTTACATAAAAATATTATGACATTATAAGACTAAAAACATCACTACATAAAAGCATATTGCCAGGAACACTTTAAAACACAGAAGGAATAATAGTAAATTTACACCTCAAAATGTGATTCTTTCCAAAAAATTATATACAATTGGCCTTTTAAGGGCCTCTGGAAATACTAATTCCCATTAGACACGATTTTAAAGCTGTTAACTAGAATATGCAATATATATCACTTAAACTAAATCTTTGTTTGAAAGAGCAAGTGATTTAACTATAAGCTGTTTGCACAAAACAGTAAAACACACTGGAAATGATATTTTCAAATTTTGAGATGGTTTAGCATGCTCTCTTCTTGTATTTGGAAATGTTGACACAATCCTTCTTACTTTGATCTGGTGGTGAGTGAGTACAAAGAGCAGATATCCTGATCTGGGTCAGTGCTGTGATTGGACCAAGTAGAACCCTTAAAACACTGACACTACATAGTTTTGCTGGAGCAAAACTAAACTGCATCTTAATGACTAATATGCAAATCAGCATAACTGCAATATGTTCTAAGCAGGTTTCAGCTTGTGGGTTTTGTGTGCTTCTCAGTGCTTTGAAAGGATAGGGAGGAAAGCCCTATGCCATGAAGGCAAGACTTCTATGGCCAAAGCCCCCTTCTCTTCATCTGCATTTGTGCAGCAGGACTGGAGCACAGTTTAGAGGGAATCCACCTGATATGTCACTGGCCCACCTGAGTAGATTTTTCCAAAAGGAGAGATGGCAAAGTTTCATTCAGTATCCTAGGTTAGGGCATAACCATATTCCAGATTTTAAAGCAAACAAGCCAAGCTGGTAGCTTCTAAAAAGCTGAATTCTCTGTTTACATTGGGGTTTGAGAATCTAGTCTTTAAAGGAGTACAGATGGCCAAGGTAGGTAAAGTTAGTCACACAGATACACTCGGGCCCTATGCTCTGCACCAGTGACAGTGCAGCCAGCCTGCATGGGCTGTCACCAAGAAGGTCAAAGTGGTAGCCATACCCAGACCTCCCTTCTCAAACAGCTCTGCACCAGCCAGGTACTCTGACTATGAGATTCTTCTCTTCCAGAGGTCTTTAGAACTAACCTGTGGTCTTTGCTGAGGAGAGATGTGCCTTATATAGAATACTGATCTCCCACCCCCAGGAGCAAATGACTTCACTATCAAATTCACATTTCATAAGCATTCCTATTCAGAGTGATATATACATATATATTATAACCTTTAAAATAACCCCCAAACTTCAAAATCATTGTATTTACTAATAAAATGATTTTACTTAGAGCAGTTAAGCTTTCTGTCAGAGGCCGCCCAACTAATAAGCATCAAAGCCCAAATTCAAGTGAGATCTGAGTTTACCTGGCTTCTCTGACAGACTCCTTTCCTATTTACCCAGCTAACAAGGGAACCCATTACTTTTTACTAAAGTGTCATGGATAAACCAAAGTCTTGAAGAAATCAATGTCAAATTGTCAACTTCTCTCCTAGGAAAGCAAGGTGTAATGCTCACACAATTAAAAACAAAAATAAATGAATAGATAAATAAAAAAGAACCCATTCTTACCTGGAGGTGGAGATCAAAGCTGGCCAGTTCTTCTCATAAAGTTCAGCAAAAGGCTGAATCCCAGGGCACAGCATGAAAGAGGAAACTGAGGCAACACCCCGACAGCAGTTCTGAGCAGTTCTGGCAAGTCAAGAGAGCTGGTGGGCACAGACAGAACAGATTAGAGAACAGAAAAAAACAAGGGTCTGGTCTCTCCCCAGGGCAATCTTTCTCTTTCTCCTCTCCAGTTGGCCTCTTTTTCTTTTCTTTTCTTTTTTTTTCTGGCAGTCTGGAGGGAATCGGGCACCCTGGCAAGGGCACTGCCCTGAGTCTCAGCTCCCAGGGTACGGAAAGAGCTGGAGACTTTGAGCCATTTCTTTGCAATTTGCAGCAAGTTTAAGGCCACACGTGATAAAGCTTTATTTACAGGAGAAAGAGGAAAAAAAGAAAAGACCACTTGTGGTTCTTCTACTTGCTGATCCCAGAAAACACCAACTCCCCAGGGGGGGTAAGAGGGGTAAGGAAACAGAAGCCAGGGCAGGGGAAGGAAGTTTCTAACAAAGATCACCCCCCACCCCTTCTTCCAAGCAGTTTTCCAGCCAGCAATTCCTTAGGGATATCAATGGGCCAGCCTTGTTGTTCGGCATTTGTTTGTTTGCTATTATTTTAAAAAAATATATTCTTGGGCTCATTCCTGGCATGTTTTTTTTCTCCCATTGTGATTCTAGAATCTGCAGGAATACTTTCAGGTCAGGATCAAAGCTCTGCAGGCTTCTTTCAGGTAGAGTTTGCTCTCAAAGGTTAAAAAAAAAGTATTAACCTTTCACCCACCCCATAATTTGAAATTTGACAAAATAGCAAACTTAACTTTTGCAATTCAGCTGCATATGTTACCTAAACCTAAGTACAAGAAATTGTGCAACTCAAATCAATTCTTTTCCCAAGAGAATGATTTTTAGAGAATTTTTGAACAGGTATTAGTTTACATTTTGTTTTCACCTGTAAGGGAATTTGCCACCAGGATTCTCCAAGGTTCAACTTGTTCTTCCAGGGTTGTGAGTCAGAGCAAATCACTTACTCTCAGCATGTTCTGCTGTGAAGCTAAAACCTTTCTTCATCTTTGAAATGAGATTTCTAGGGAGAGCCCAAGGATTCAATTATGTCCTGCCCACCACATATACAAGCCCCGGATGAGCAAACAATGTCTTTATCACAGATGCAATTCCAGGTGGTCAAGATGATTAGCCACCTTTTTAAAAAGTAATTTTTTTGTTTTCATGTGTCCTTGTGTGTGCTTCTGTGAGTTTACATGTAGTACCTGCCTATTCCAGAAAAGGGCACTGGATGTCCTGAGACTGGAGCTATAAATCGTTGTGAGCTGCTGCGTGGAAACTGAGAACCAAATCCCAATCTTCCAAAAGAGCAGCAAGAGCTCTTAACCATTGAGCTACCTCTCCAGCCCCCATTAGGAAACAATGTAAAGAAAACATTTTACTACAAAGTAACAAAACAAGAGGCAAAGAAACTTGGATTTACCTTAGACTTTACAAAGGAACAATGGGCTGTGTGTGTTGTGGGCATGCCTTTAATTCCAGTACTCTGGAGAAAAGGCGGATATATCCCAAGGAGTTCAAAGCCAGCCAGGAACATATAATAAGGCACTGTCTCAACAAAACAAAACTATAAAATGGAAGCAATCGTTCTTGGACTTTTTTAAGACTAAGTACTTTATTTTAGCAATCAAACCGGGCTTTGCCATCTGAAATAGGGATCAAAAACCTTTGTAAGTAGAGATCAAATATCTTTCAATATGTTTACAAGCGGCCATTGGCTAGGAGGAAATGGTGTCTAACAATCAAAAGGACATGGGATTTATTTATCTTTACCAAAAAAGTATTTCTTCCCTTTGAGTGTAATCTGGGCCATCTCAGTGTTCTTCAAATCTCTCACTAACATGAATCCTTTTTGTAGTTTACAGTCCATAGTAAACACAACCACAGAGGATGTAGCAAACCTTGACCCATTCCTTGGGGCTGCTAGAACCAAGCCTTGTCTGGATTGCATCCTATGTCACACTCTCATTCTTGCCTGTAATTTCTAGGACCCCACTGCTTAAACTGTGAATTGTGACCCCAAGCGGGGCTGCCCACCTCCGTAGGAGGGGTCACAAAGAAAAATAGAAATGTGCCAACAAAGCAAAGTTTCTGAGTGTTTAAAGGTCAGAGTAAATTCAAAATCAAATGGGTACCAAATCCGAGGTGCGAGGTGTGTTGAATAGTGAGCCTCCACTGCAGCCTTGCGTCAGCAGAACGTGTCCAGTTGGCCTTCAGCTTGCCCATGTGGTCCGCAGGGCCACAAACACAGTCTGAAACACAGGCTTGCATTCCAGGCAATGTCACGTTATGTATTGGCTGTTTTCTCTGCCTATAGAAGCAAAGTGGTTTAATGACGGGAAACAAAGACTTTGCATGCTTTTCTTCTTTTATTCGTCAGTCTGCATCAAATTATCACATATTTATGTTATGCTAAGTGTATGACTTAAAAATTTACATTTGAATTGCTCACTTGAATTTCATTTTTAAAATTTCTTAAATTAATATTGGTTTGCAATTAGGACAGAATTTCCAGTAACTTCTAAAATGATTCTAGCATACTTTTTCCATTTTGCACCTTATATTTTTACAAAAACCCATTCTCAGCATCGGTGCTTATAAAACCAAAGTGTCAATCAACTCTAAAAACTATTGAACATGCTTTCTACCCTGCAGTATCAAATACTTAGGCAAGATTTAATTTTTCATGTAAAACAAACAAGTATCTCATTAGTATGCAAATTTGTTTTAATCTTGTACATTTGGTAAACTTGTATGTATAGCAAAGAATTGCTTTGAAATACATTTCTTTATGATTTATCACCAGTAAATGTTGGGTTTATCTGATACACATATTTGGGTGTATTTGTTACATGTATGTGAGTATCTGGGTCATGTAAAGATATCCCAGGAAAACAAGTGTGAGTAGAACAGAAATTTTCTCGATAGGTCAGAGGTCAGTGAGGAGGCATAGCATCTCTGACACAGCCACTCAGCTCTACCACTGTGCTGAGAAACCTCCCATGGAGTGACTGTATATCTGATTTTTAGGGTTGCAGTGAGGGCTTGACCTTACAGGGGGCTTGACCCAAATAGAAAAACAGAACCATAAAGCTGACTCTCACTCTCTTGTTCTCTTCTTGCTGGCTCTCTGCTTCACTCCCTCACTCAATTGCTCTTGCTTCCCTGAGCATGTGCACATGTGTGTGTGTGTGTGTGTGTGTGTGTGTGTTTAGGTTACTATTGTGATGGTGAAACACCACGACCAAAGCAAGTTGAGGAGGAATGGGTTTATTTGACTTACATTTCCATATCGCAGTTAAAGGAAGTCAGAACAGAGCAGGAACCTGATGCAGAGGCCATGGTGGGGTGCTGCTTACTGGCTTGCTCCTCCTGGCTTGCTCAGCCTGCTTTCTTACAGAACCCAGGACCACCATCCCAAGGATGGCACCACCCACAAGGGGCCGGGCCCTCCCCCATCAATCACTAGTTAAGAAAATGTTACACAGCTGGATTTTATGGAGGCATTTTCTCAGTTGAGATTTCCTCCTCCCAGAAGCCTCTAGCCTGTGTCAACTTGACCTAAAATTATACAGCACAATGTGTCAAGAAGTGGGGAAGGCTAGGCTTTTCTGAGAACCACAGAGGAGAATCCTTCCTTGTGTCTTCTACTTCCTGGGTCTGTAACGCAAACGGGCCTGCTTGTTGGGTGTAACATGAGGGTCAGCTTGTTGGGGTTTCTGTCCTCCCACCAGGTCCCACAGCCGGCAGACCCCAAAGAAAATCACACAGAGATCTCCATAAGTTATAAAATTGATTGGCCCATTAGCTCAGGCTATCTATTAGCTCTTGTAGCTTATATTAACCCATTGTTCTTATCTATGTTAGCCACATGGCTCAGTACCTTTCTCAGCTGGGTAGATTACATCTTGCTTCTCAGTGGTCTGGGCAGGAATGGGAGGAATGGGCTTCC